>CATIWM010110368.1:0-30891 GCA_949671775.1 Mallotus repandus | reverse complement strand
TTGAGATTACACAAGAGTTTAAGGCTCACTCTTACAACCTTACAAACAAGAGTTTCTAGGCTCACTCTTAAACTAAATCCCAAGTGTTTTAATGGCTAAACACTTAAACCCATTCCTTTAGAAATAAATCTCACTTCCCTTATAATCTATCCCAAGACTTAGAAGAAGTATAAATTCTATTTCTAACACAAAACCAACTCTCACAAGAGTTAATGAAACTCAAATGAATAAATTGAAAATTTGAGAGCTTTGATGAATGCTTAAGAGAGAATGAATGATGAATAAGTTTCTTGGCATTAAATTGAGCTCTTAGAGGTGTTTATATAGATAAACACTCAAAAATATAGTTGTTGGATGAATCAATTATGTCTCCAACGTCTATAAATGATTTTTGTATGTTCTAGGACATTTTTGCAGCTTTGTGGACGCTCACGATCGTGAGGAGGAGACTCTGGCTCGTGAGGAGGAAAATACTAGCCGTTGCCTTTGAAATAAGTCAAAAATTCTCATTTTTTGCTGTCAGGGGCATGGTCACAAGTGGCTCACGATCGTGAGCATCACTGCCCAAAAGGCTCAAAAAGGATGCTACAGGAGGTTGCTCGTGAGACGCTCATGAAGGTGCTCATTAGCGTCACTTAAGACGATCGAATTAGCCTTAGCTTTCTTCACAAAAGTTGTAGATAATTGTCTTTTATTTCCATATCACTTTGAATCATCTCAATTGGACATCTGTAACTCAAGATATTGCTCAAATACTAAGAGCTTCTCAACTTAAGATGAAAGCTGCATATGCTGATTTTGATTCAATATTTGCATATCCAAATGAACTTGGATTTTGACAATTAAGCTCAATTAGAAAAGTTTAAGATGTATACTTCAAATGTTAAGAAGATCACTTTCTCATTTTAGATCTCTAAGAATGTTAAAATCTTCTTTGAATCTCGGAGGTCACATTAGCCCAAAAGCATACTTAACTCCATTTTGATTTGCATGATAGTCCTAGCTTATACACACTTAAACAAACATGTTAAATGCTAAAAACTAAGATTGTTAAGATCAAAATCAAGATTGATTATCGCTAAGGTTAACAAAAGTTTTAATATAAATTTATCGATATCATCTCCATATGAAATCAGGTTTTTGAGTATTAGTTACATTTATGATTTCATAAGTTTAGAAAATTGAAATTTAGAGAGTTAAATCTAATTAAAGAAAATAAATTTAAAAATAAATAGATAATTAAATAATATAAACTACACTAGAGTTAGTTTTTTTTCTACCAAAGTACTACAATTAGCAGAAAATAATTTTTAATTAATGATGATTAATTTAATTGAAGGTTGGTTATCTTTTTTTTTTTTAGGGGGGGGGGGGGGAAGACTTTGTAGAAGCATCAAGAAATAGAGGCAATATCCTCTAATACAACTGATCTAGCACATGATGGAACATCCTCCATCAAGACACAAATATTAGGAAGTCTAGAGCCCATCGAGCAATACAATGAGCAGCCTTATTGAAATCTCTAGACAAATAAGAAAAACCTATAAAAGAAAAAGAAAGAGAAAATTGCTTAATATTATTAAGAGTGATGTCAATAGGAGCAAAAGAATGAGAAGGATTCTTCAAGGCGGTGATCACTGACAGATTATCCGATTCCACTTTAACTCGAGAAAAACAGGAGTCATAAGCCAATTATAATCCAAACAAAATTGCTTGAGCCTCCAAGTGCTCAATTGTGTGAATTTGAGGGACCTTCTTACCAGCAAACAACAAAACCTTACCAGGTGTATCTCGGATGATCACACCAAAAGCTGAAAAACCTGAAGCTTGTAAAACACAAATGTCTATGTTTATTTTGACATGTCTTGGGGCCAACGGAGACCACTTTTGAATCCACATCCGAGGAGCAGAAGTAGCAACTCGATGACCAGAACATAATTGAGCACCATGATAAGCTACAAGTTGATTAATAGTAAATAAACCTAAACAAGATGGATGTTAGCGAAAGTTTTCTTGCACTCCCTTGTTGCGATTAAACCAAATACACCACAACACCATACGAAACAATTCAAGCTACTCCCTTGGCAACTTTTAGAAGAAAAATAAAATCTATTAAAAAATATTTGTAAAGTGAATAGCTTCAATACGAAAAGACAGAGGACATACCAACCAAATTGACTGAACCATTGGTAGGAGAAAAAAGCATGAACAATAGATTCTCCAAACTCACCACATAACTGGCAAATATTATTCACCTGAACACCTTTGTCATGAAGAACTTGAAAAGCAGGGATGATACCATTGCATAGTCGCCATATAAATATTTTTACCTTTAGGGGAACATAGAGGTGCTAAAGCTTTTTCCAAAACAGATTCTGACTAATTTGAGCTGAAGAAGAAGAGGGCTTTTGAATATGGCATTAGCGAGCAACAAAGTAACATGATTTAACGTCATACTCCCCATTTCAGGTGAATTTCTAATATAGAGAATCGTCAGGTAGTTTGTAACTAATCAGAATCAATAGAAAAACTAAATGCACCAAACTAAGCTTCCAACACTAAACATTTACATCAATAAGATCAGCCACTTTCAAATAGTTGACATATGCAGAACATAGGAAACCCGATTTAGACCACTTCCAGGGAACCAATTGTCATGCCACATATCAATTAACTTTCCATTTCCCATACGCTAAACCAAACCAGACTTAAGCACTAGAATAGCTTGAATCAAACTCCGCCATAAATAAGAGGAATTAGATCCAGTAGAAGAATGTAAAAAAGAAGAATTACGAAAATACTTAGCCTTGAGGACTTGAGAACTCAAAGAATATGGCTGAGTTAAGAGACGCCAACCCTGCTTAGCTAACATGGCCAAGTTAAAAGACCATAAATGGCGAAAACCCATACCTCCGCTAGATTTTGCTTTTAACATCCGATTCCAAGAATGCTTATGAATTCGATAGTCACTCAAATTACTTCCCCACCAAAAATTATTCATCAATTGTTGAATCTCATTATAGAAAGAATGTGGAAATACAAAGAGACTCATAATGTATATGGGAATAGGTTACATAATGGATTTAAGCAAAACTTCTTTACCCGCACAGGACAATAATTTCTCCTTCCATCCCTGAATCTTCTTCCATATCCGATCCTTTAAATACCTAAAGACAACCTTTTTTATCTCCCAATAAAAGAGGGCAAACCCAAATATTTGGAATGATTATGAACCATTCAAATACCAAGCACAGATTAGAGATCTTGAGATCTTTCACCAGAAACACCTCTACTAAAGGAAATAGCAGACTTATCAAAATTAATAAACTTCCCAGTAGCACTTTCATACATCTTTAAAATATTTTTAATTTGAGCACAATCAGAAGAAGAACCTCAAGAGAAGATGATACTATTGTCAACAAAAAGTAAATGGGACACATAGGGACTGTGACGATTAGGCCGAATAGAGTGCAACATACCAGTAGTCACCAATGAAGCAGTAAGGGTAGAGAGACCTTCAGAGCAAAACAAAAAAAGATAGAGGAAAGGGGATCCCCCTGTCTCAATCCCCTAGAAGGTGTAAGAAATCCATATGGAACCCCATTAACTAGAAAGTTGAAAGTGATCAAACTCACACACTTCATAACTAGCATTACAAAAAGAGAGGGGAAATTCATATGAATCATAATTTTTTCCAAGAAATCCCATTCCACTCTATCATAAGCTTTACTCATATCGAGCTTTAAAGCAAGAGCTCCCCACTTCTCCATCCTTTTATTTTTCATTGAATGAAACATCTCTTGAACAACAATAGAATTATCAGTAATAAGCCTACCAGGAATAAAAGCACTTTGATTCTTAAAAATCAAAGATGGTAATACTGCTTTAAGCCTGTTAGCCAACACCTTAAAAATTAATTTATAAACGACATTGCAGAGACTAATTGGCCGTAAATCCTTTAAAGAATCAGGATTTTTAATCTTTGGGATCAAAGTAACAAAGGTATTATTCAAGTTTTGAGGCATCACACCCGTATTACAAAAATTTAGCACAAAAGAAATCACATCACCACCAATAATGTCCCAATAACATTGAAAAAATAAAGCGGACATACCATCTGGGCCAGGAGATTTAGAAGGGTGCATTTGTTTGAGAGCCAAGGTTATCTCTTTTATATCAAAAGGGCATCCAAAAAAGCTTTATCATCCTCTATAAGCCTACCCATATAGGCATCCAAATCTGTCTCAATATGAGAAACACCATGGTTGCAAAATAGATCAGTAAAATAATTAAGAACAACACGACTAATAGCCTCATCACCTTCATGCCAAGACCCAATTGAGTCCTTAAAAAAGCTTTATCATCCTCTATAAACCTACCCCTAACCCCTTCCAAATCTATCTCAATAAGAGAAACACCATGGTTGCAAAACATATCAGTAAAATAATTAAGAACAATATAACCAATAGCCTCATCACCTTCAAGCCAAGACCCAATCAAGTCCTTAATCTGAGAAAGGGTATTATTTCTTCTTCGGGCATTTGCTTTCTAATGGAAATATTTAGTGTTTTTATCTCCATCCGATAACCACATAGATTTGGATCATTGATGCCAAAAGGATTCTTTAACTTCTAAAAGATCATTAAGATGTTTTTGCTTATAAAGCACCTCCTCCTTATCTGAAATGTCAAGAGGTTGTTGTTGAAGAGTTGTTACACTTACTTAGAGAGCTGTTGAATTTGGTTAGATAAATCACCAAATTTTTATTTGTGCCAAACTCATAAAGTCGACCCACATGCCATAATATTCTGAATAACCCGATTAGTCCCATCTGAGTTTGACGTTGAACTCCATTAAGCCCGAATAATGGCTTCACAATCAGTCTTACACACCTAGAATGATTCAAAATGGATTGGTCTTTTCTAGCATTTCTGACTTAAAGATCGACCCAAGATATCAATCAATAAAGGAAAATGATCAGAAGAAAGTTTCATCAAATAAAATACCACAAAATTTGAAAAAAGCTCATCCCACAAAGAGGAACTAAAGCACCTATCAAGGCATTCGGCAATCATCTCGACACCCTCTCTATTATTGTCCCATGTGAAAGGATTTCCAATATAGCCTATATCCTGAAGATTTAATTGATCAATAGTAGCTTTAAATCCAGACTATGAAGCTTGTGTAAAAGCGCGACCACCTTTTTTTCAGATGAGAGCAAAATCTCATTGAAATCCCCAAAACTAATTAAGGGATTATTTACAGATGAACTAACTCGAGTTAAGAGCTCCCATGAGTTGGCCTTCAAATGAGTTTCTGGCTAGCCATAAAAACCCAAAACACTCTATACTAATCCATTTGAATGTAAACGAACATCAAATAAAAGATTATGAGCTGAAACTGTTTAATCGCCACATCTATATCTTTATTCCAAAGAAGCAAGAATCCACCCAACCTTCCCAAAGCATCAATAGAAATTAAATAAAAATGAGAAAAAATATAACGCAACTTTTCTACTCGACTTTTTGTTAGTCGAGTTTCCATAAGGAATAAAATATCTACATTATTATTTCGAAGAAACAATCGGATTGCTCAAACCGTTTGAGGTTCCCCAAACCTTAGATGTTCCAACTTATGATTTTCATGAGGCCTGATGGCCTCATACACTAGTAAAATAGTAGCATGAATATTTTCAGTCTTTCCCTTTTTTATCACAGTTGAAGAATGCACCACCATCACATCTAGTTGAGAGCTCTTTGTTTTGGATACACCACCATTCCCTCATATTCTTTTTTTGGACCCTTGTTGATTAGACTTAGAGGCCCCAACATCTCTACCAATCTTTTGAACTTTTATGAGGTATTAGTAGCAATCACACTAGGCTGAGTAATTTCTATTCGATCTCCATTTACCATCAGGGTATCATTTTCACCTATCTGTTGAGGGAACTATGTTTTTGAAATATGAGAAACCACATCATTATTTTCATCCATCCCAATAAATGCATGTTTTCCCTTTGACCCCACCTTTGTACCACTTTCAGGTTGTAAGTCAAGCTGTCTTTTTACCATACTACCCGACTTAGAAGGTGGTTTTGAATAATTACAAGTTCCTTAAGAAAAAGTCTCGGCACTAGGTTTATGAAAGGAATGTATTTTTTTAGGAGATGTCCTTAAATAAGCACCATAAGGCCAATCCTCAACCTCAAGTTCTTCCGGCTTCAACTTATTTTGCCACACCAATAGCAAAAGTTGGGTAGTTTTTCAGAGCAAAAATAAACCCAAACTTTAGCTCATTTTCCATTCACCACCATTGTACCCCTTTTTAATGGAACAGTCACATCCAGCTTAAGGTGAACTCATACAAACTTACCCCACGAGTTAATATCATTCGAATCAATGTCAACCATTAAGACAATCTTACTTGCTACCTTTTCTATTGACTCCTTATCACTCTTGTTAAAAGGAAGATTACTAATTTGAACCCAAAATAAACACTGGGTTAGATCAACCATAGACGATTGTTCATCATAAGATAATTCATCTAAACAATTCATTGTTTACCGAAATGCCAGGGACTATCTCTCATAATCCAATTTTTATCAGCTTTTGACCAAAATTTATAAACAAAGAGATTCGGTCCTACCTCAGTAATCGAAAGGCCCTTAGAAAGTTTCCATGCATTTGTTAATACATTTGACACTGCTTTCATATTGAAAGGTCTATTTAAGATGATATATCCCACCAAACAATGTTTTTGCATGAAATCCTGATTGGTCGTATCCCTCAAATCGACCTCGTCTTCTTTGGCTTTTTTCAATAAATTTTTTCCATAAAATTTTTAACTCGTGAGCAATAATGGCTACCGTTCCCACAAACACCAACGTAAAACGAAATACAACCAAACATAACAATAAACACAGGAGATCCAAAAAGGACAGTTTGAACAGAATGAGATAAATGAGAAAACAGAGATAAAGAGGAGAAAATTAGAAGAAACCAAAAGAAAAAATGAGACAAAATGAGAAAATCCACACAAGGATGAAAACCCTAACCCTATCTAAGAAACCCTAGATAGGTAGAGAGAAAAGTTCCACTCAGGGATTATATTTTTCAATATGATTAAATTTTTCAATATGATTAATTTTTGGTTGGTTATCCTTAAATATCTAAAACTTTGTTTCTAGATGAATCAAGTATACTAGAATTAAGATATTATCCATTTTTAAGGTAAAGTATTAATTAAAGTTCACTGATTTTTTTGACATCAAATTTCAATTTTCAAATGCTTTTGCCTATTTTTTTAATCAAAATACCCAAATTTAATTAATGTATGCTGATTGGAATGTTTCACCCTTTGATTCTTAACATTCACGTTATCTACTAAATTGCAATATATTGCACACTAATATAAAATAGATATGGAGCTTTCATTGATAAAAATCAAATAAGTAATCATTCATTAGTTAAATATAATTAACTATATAATCATATTAAAATATAGTTGTTGCTGTATGTTTTGGCAAATCGAGTTCAGTTTAAAGCACAAGCATGCCATAGGATTACTTTCTTTGAATGAAACTTGACTTTTTTTCTAAGATAAAGTGGATTTTCAAGTGCTTTTACCACAATTTGCTTGATTCCCAATAAGAAATTTTATGAAATTAAAAGTACAATGTAAAAGGAAATTTTGCATTATTTAGCTAGATTGAAAACAAGAAATTTTATAATAAGAAAATATTTAAATTTGATAAAATAAAGTTTAGACAAAAAAACTAGCAAATATGAAATACTAAAATTGAAAACATTGAAAATGTTTGTTGTAATTGTTGATAATTTGTTGATTGAGTTGTTCATTGTTGATCATGATTGGTTGTGTCCTCTACAACTCTTTCTTCTTGCTTTTATAGACTAATTTCATCAGTTTTTTCATAATTAATCTTTAACATTAATTTCTTACTTGCAGATCACTTTGCTTGTAGGCTACTACTTCCCTAACTCCTTAACTCCTCAGAATGTTCCAAATACTTTATGTAACAACTCCAAGCCTTATCAATTCCTCAGAACCTCTTAGCTCTTTAGAGAATTCTAGATTGTTTATGTACATTCCTTCCTCAGAAACTTAGCCTTTTAGCTCCAACTCAATAACGTAAATTCTAGAAGCATAAATTTTAAAACCTTCAATTTCCTCCATCCTCAAGACTGTTAATGGGCTGGATTTTGAAATTATTTATGGACTATCAAAAATTTTAGATTTGGGTGCAAATAATGTTCCCTACGTATAATTAGTTTATTCGAAGCCCATAACTAATTATATGGATATATGTAAATAAAAAAAATCTCTTCTAATTTTCCATCTTTTTTTTTAAATTCAAAATACTCATTTCTCTACATAAAAATTCTTTTTCTTCTCTTTCAAATTTCTCATCAAGTTTACCTCCAAACTTCAATTCTTCTATAAATTTACTTACCGATAATATTGTCTCTTCAAAAATCAAAAGACTTACAAATTTTCCAAAATTTTTAAGATTTCAACTATCCATATCATCTTCTTCTTATAATGATAAGCCAAACTCATTTCTAAATTTCAATTACTCAAGAAATATACTTTAACCATAGCTTTGGTTCTTCAAAAAAAAAAAAAAAGCTATACTAATATACTCAAGATTTCAACATCCCATAACATTTTCTTTAAGGTAGGTGTTAATTTTTTTAACAATACTTATATTTCTTCTTCAAAATAGCTCACCAATTTCTCTCCCAAATTCTAATTTCTTCATAAATTCACTCTACCATGACTCAGTTTCTTCAAAAATTAAAACATCCTAGTCAATTTTTCAAGTTATCAATATCTCATGCATCTTCTCTTTAAAAGGTAGATGTTGTTTTTTTGTTAAATTTTAAAACACCCATATTTCTTCTTCAAAATAGCTCACCTATTCAAGTTATTCCATAAATCCACCTACCCACCACTTGACCTCTTCAAAAATGACAAGACCTATATTAACTTTTATTATTTCCTCAAGATTTCAATACCCATGGCATCTTCTTCATTTCTACTTTTTTTTTAACACCAAAATCTCTTAAGTTCATAAAATCTTCCTCTACCCTCAAATTTCTTCAACCAATTTTATTACTCAAAGCATAAATTTTTCAAAAATTAGAAGACCCATATCATTCATTCTAATTTCCTCAAGATATCAAGAACTCAAAGCAAACAAAAGTTTTTTTTTTTTTTTTACAAATTAGTACATTAGCTAATTTTTTTGTTATCATCGTCAACCGCCACCACTTTGCCAGTGTCACCACCACTCCACTGTTTCTACTCAAGTCAAGACTACTTCCATCACTCGCATTGCACTCCAAGTTTAAATCGTGATCACAATCAGCCCCCATGGCCTTCACCCATTGACTACCACTGCCTTGTTTGTTAGATTTTCATAATAATAAGACATCATAAACATAAACCCTAAATATCTTTAAAATAAAATATTTTTATGACACAATAAATAGATAAAATAAAAAAACTTACTTGAATATGCCGTAGAAGTCATACTTGAATACATTGATCAGAAAATCAATTTCTCTCTCTTGTCCCTCAATTTTTTATCATACCTTTAGATGGAGTTAGGATTGCGTTATCATGGGAAGCGAGGATCAATTTACATATATATTTATAGACATCCTAATTTAATATGATATGTCCATCGTATAACCTTAAAATCAATGTATGAGATTAATTTACACAATCCAAATCCAATTAGGATTAAGGTTTTACCTTTATTTACTTTTAATTTGGCCACACTCAATAGACTTATTTTTCTAACATTCTTCCACTTGATCCGATTAAAATTAATATAATGATTATTATACTCATAATAATCAATCTCTTATGATTCCATCATAATAATATAATATGAAAATTTTCAAGTGCGAGTTATGGTAGTTATGTCATGTTTTATCGAACAATCCCTTCCATATACTACAACACTTACAAATTATGATATCATATCCATAATTGGAAATATACAAAACATAATTTCATTATGGTCCATGATAATATTAAATCAATCATATGTACACAAATATAAGAAATAAAAAATTCATAATTCATATCGGAAACACATAATAGAACTCAGAGTGTCATTACATAATCAATCCTAATCATCATTACAATCAAGACCCATTCTTAGAACATGTTCTTTAAATAATTTTGGTTATAGGCCTTTCGTTAAAAGATCTACAATCATATGTTCAATATTGATGTGTTAATTTGGCACTATTTGTTTTTGAATATTCTCTTTAACAACAGAATACTTTAATTCCATATGCTTGACACCTTTTGAGTATTTATCATTTTTAGATAAGAACACTACTACAGAATTATCACAATAAATGTTTAGCAGCTTGATAATGGTATCGACAACCCCAAGTTCTAAAATAAAGTTTTGCATCCATAATGCGTGAATTGTGGCTTCAAAACATGCCATAAATTCTATAAAGATATGACAATTTATTTTGCAATTTTTAACTATACTGATGCTTATGCTAATAGAAATAGATAGCCAAATGTAGACTTTCTACTATTAAGGCATCTAACAAAATCTGAATCTGAATATCCAATCACCTCTAGTTCATTGGATCTCTTATATGTGAACATATAATTCTTTGTTCCTTGAAGGTTTCTTTGTAGCTTTCCAATGATCAATTCCAGGATTATTTTGATATATGCCTGACATATCAACCGTAAAACTGATGTCTAGTCTGGTATATATTTTCAAGTACATTAAACTTTTAACAATGGAAGCATATGGAATTGATTCCATTTCTTTAAGTTCCACATCATTTTTTGAACATTATATAAGACTAAATTTTTCACCTTTCTGTATGAGAACAACCTTAGGTGAATATTTATTCATGTTAAATTTTTTAAAAACTTTTTTAATATAGGCTTTCTGAGACAATCCTAACAATCCACTTGATCTATTACAAAAAATTTCTATTCCAATCATATAGGATGCCTCTCATATATGTTTCATTTCAAAGTTCTTTATAAAAAAATTTCTTTAGTCTCATGCATTATACTTAAATCATTAGCAACAAGCAAGATATCATCAACATACAAAACTAAAAATATAAACTTACTCCCACTTAGTTTTTAGTATATACATCGATCAATAGTATTTTCCTTAAAATGGTTTTAAACTTACTCCTAACCATATCTATCAAAGTTCAATTACGCCTTTCTATTATACCATTTTGTTAAAGTGTACCTGACATAGTGTACTGTGCATATATACCATGACTTTTAAGTGGTTTTGCGAATGGACCTTGTGCAAAATCATCATATTTTTTTTATAATATTCACCACCTCTATTAGATCTTATAATTTTTACATTTTTATCAAATTGTCTCTCAACCTCCTTTATATATGCCTCAAAAGCATTTACTGATTGAGATTTTTCATGAAGCAAATAGATATAACCATAACATGAAAAATCATCAATAAAGGTGATAAAATATCTTTCCCAGTAATAGTTGGAATGTCAAAAGGTCCATTTGTGTATAATTTCAAGAAGTTAAGTGCTTCTTATGGCTCTTTTCTTGGATTGTTTGGTTTGCTTACCTTTAATGCAATCCACACAAATTTTGAGATCAGTAAAATCTAGATTTGAAAGAATTTCATTATTTACTAATCTCTATAACCTTTTCTTGGATATATGACCCAAAAATTTATGCCATAAGTAAGCAGAATTTCATTTATTATGCTATATTTAAGTCCAATACTGTTATTCATAATAAGCAAAAATTCAAAAAAAAAATAGTATCAAGTTTCAAGTTCGTATAAACCATCAATAAGAAAACTAGAACTAATAAATCTATAATTCTTAAACAAACTAAAGCTATTAGATCCAAATTTACCATTAAAACCACAAATATATAATTTAAAAGCTGAAATAAGGTTTCTACTAATTGAAGGTACATAAATGGTCTTAAATAAGTATAATTAGTAGCCAATATCCAAGATTAAACGATAAGTCCTTATGCCTTTAATTGGTGCCTTCATGTGATTCTCCATAAATCGAAAATCACTTGTTGGGTTTATGGTTTGGATTATAATGAATCCTTGTATCATATTGGCCACATGGGTAGTAGCTCTAGAATCAAGCAATTATGAACTTTAACTAAGTTTGATTCAAAAATTAAAGAAGCATACTGAAAGATACCTTTCTTTTCGAATCAAGCCTTGCATTTTAAGAAATCTTTATAATAGTGTCCTTCTTTCTTGTTAAAGTAATATCTATCAATCTTTCGTTTCTTCTCTTCTACCCAAGAAGCATTAGCAGGCCTTTTGATTTTCTAAAACTTGTTGGCTTTCACTTTCATTATTTTTCTAGCTCTTTGACCCACAAGATTGAGAGATTGACAGTATGATTTGATTCTTTAATCTTGCTTCCTTCTAAATAAGCCTACCAGCCAATTCATTAACATCCTACTTATCCTTTACAGAGTTATAGTTAATTTAAAAGGGCATATATTTAAGAGGAAGTGAGTTCAACATATTTTGCAATAAGAAGGAATCCTCCATTGCCAACCCTAAAGACTTTAGTCTTGCTGCGATATTAGTCATCTCAACAATATGATATTGTTTGCCCTTTGACCTATCACACTTCATAGTCGTGAGCTTTGCCATTAACGTACCAGTGAGAGTTTTGTCTGTAGAATGAAAATGTTCTTCCACAAACATAAGAAATTATGTAACACTTTCTGTTTATGGAATGGTAGACTTAATGTTGTTGAAAATTATCATTCACAAGAACTTATGCATAATCTGTCTGCGTTCTCATGCCTTAAGATGCAACTTCTCAGCCTCACTACTTAAATCCGTACAAGTAGCAGGTTTATTTTCTAATATTGCTAAGTTGAGATTCGTAAAGTCTAAGTGGAAATCAACTTACTCATGCCATTCAGAGAAGTTTGTACCATTAAATACAGTAACAGATGATGCATATGAATACATTGCAATAGCTATAAAATATAATAATATGCCTAAAATCAATATAGATTCAATAAAACAATAAAGTAGTTCTCCTTTGAATAAATACCGCAACATACTTTAAATACCCTGTATATAAATGTAATGAGTAATCATATTTTAATTAAATATATTTAACATCTTTGAATAATTAAATATATTTAACCAAAACATAATAATATACCCCAATAATATTCAACAATCATAGAATAATAATTTACCTTTGGATAAACTTTTTAATTCTACCAATTGTCAAATGTCAATTTATCATCATTCATACTTTTTTATCAATAATATAATTTAAGCACATAATAACACATTTTAGTTTAAGTCACTTTAACAACTATGAACTATAACAATAAATACATGCGACAAACATAAAATCATAATAATATCGGTCTCATTAAATTGAAGAAAATAAATAAATGAAATTTCTTTTAAAATTAGTTCCAAGAACATAATTGAAGGACATTAATAGCTAATGTATTATATAAGTAATGCTAATAACTTGGCCCTTTCCGTTAATTACCAAGGACATTACATGCTATATATCCTAGCTATCATTATGGCTAGCATCACTTTTATTATTATTATTATTATTATTATTATTATGCAAGAACTTGATAATAGTGTTCAATTTACGCCCAATATTCATTCTTATATTTAAAGGTAATAAAGGTGGAACCTTTCATTGTTCTGTTGAAATACACCATTTGATTAAGATATGGGTGCCTACGTGAATTTAGGAACAAATAAGTTTACCTTAACAAGAAGTTCAATATTTCAACTATCCGGTTTTGCTAAATATTTCAAGCAAACAAACAGGAACTTTTCGGTAATTATATAATCTGTCTATCATAACTTATTATTCAAAATTAATTTGCAAATAAAAAGCATAAATTAGTCTATCAATATTTATTATTTACAAATTATATTCAATTTTTCAATACATATTATGATACCACTTGTTAAATTTTCACCATAATAAGACATTATAAATATAAGCCTTAAAGATTTTTAAAAAAATATTTTCATGATACAATAAATAGATAAGATAAAAAAACTTACTTGAATTTATAGTAAAATTCATACTTAATCCATTGATAAGAAAATTAGTTTCTCTTTCTTGGCCTTTAATTATTTATCACACCTTTATATGAAGTTAGGATTTTGTTGTCATGAGGAGAGAGATGACCAATTTACATATATATTTATAAATATCCTTCTTTAATCTTGTGTTGTTAAATTGTATTCTCTGAAGTAAGATTTTATGTTCTGATTCATATATAAAGAAAAAAGGTACTTTCTCCAATTGACTCAATCGGAATTAATTAAATTTAATTAAATATAAAAATAATAACTTAAAAAGTTATTGAAATAATTTTATTTTATTATTTTTTTTATTAAAAATATAAATATTTTTTAATATGTATAGTAGTAATAATAATTGAATAAATAAAATAAATAAAAAATAGTTGAAAAAATTGGATGTTTTAGTTAGATTAAAAGACACAAAATTTTAATGTAAAAAAGAGTAATGTTTTAGATATAATAGAATTAGAGTTTTTTATATAAAATATAACATATATATTATAAAATAAGATTTTTTCAATATTTTTTTTAGAAAAATATTGTAAATTTTAATAACTTAACACATAAGTTTTTAGGAGTAAATGCTGAATTGCGAAAATAGACATTTAATAATTTTTAAATTTAATGACTATATATATATATATATATATATATATATATATAGATAGATGGATTCTTACACCTACCAAATACGTAGATAGTTACCAAAAAATGGTATGAAAAAATCCAAAAAAGTTTATTGAAAAAGAAGGAAAAAGTAAAGTAAGACCAACGATTAATAGAGATGATAAGGCTTTCTTTTTGGGTTAAATAGAAAATGATAAGATTAGCATTTGATTAAGAGGTAAACCATACATCATCTTATCATCATCCTCATAGAAAATGACATATCTAATTGTGCTTATCTCGTCATGATTCATTATTTTGTATCATTCTAAAAATAATTATGTTTTATCATTAAAATTTTCTTTTTCTAATCAATTGCAGATAATTTCTTCTAGAGATGGAAAAGATCCCAAAATGCAAGTCATTAACTTTGATATTTTAGGTACTATAAAGTGATGTTGGGCTGATTTTATAAGCACATCATGTTCATGTTTTTTTAGAAAAATCTTGGACCATATTTTTATTAACGAAAATTCTATTTAGAGATATGAATCACCTTGCTATATAGTAATTTTCCAGTTGTTGGAGTGCTTTTCTTGGTATACCAAGGTTATAATAGAACGTCATATCTCTCATCATAGATGAACCATTTCATATTTTGTAGCAGTCAATTATGATTATTGTTAGGGCCAAGAGTAGTATTTTTAAAGGGTGAACTATTTTTGTTTCAAGATTTCGTCAAAATAATTATTTCACTTTTATTGTTTGTAGTGCCAAATGAAACATTTTTATATTTTATTTTCTTTTACTACTAAAATAACCTTTCATTTAAAATTAAAAAATAATTTAACCATTAGAAATTATTAAAATAACTCTGACCAAACCACCAAAACAACAATGTATTGAAAGAAAACAAAAACTGTTTTCTTCTACATTCATCCATTTATTCAAAAAGAAAAAACTTTAGTTTAACCTATAATTAGAGTATTTTGAATTTCATTACTTACTTGATAGTTTAAAATAATTAAACCGGTTATGTAAGACTTTAACATCATTTCAAGCACTTTGAAAAAATACGACTCCATTAATTTTGTTTTTTATTGACTACAACAAAATATAGTTAAAGTTAGATAAAAAGGATAATCAACTAAATCAACTATTGGTATGAACTAATAAGAGATATTTTCACTTCAGCATTTTAAATTTGAATTATAATGTATGCAGCGTATTATATTAATTGTTGGAAAATTTTTGTCATTCTTATAATCCTACTCAAATCAAATTGGATTACTCAAAGTTCAATAAATTTTAAATATCAATTGTTCAAAAAAAGTAATTAGATAAAAAGGTATTTTTAACATACAATGAAAATATAAAAAGTATTTGAATTTGGATCTTGATAGCTCGTTCACAAATTATTTGAATCTGCACACATAAGTAGGGTTAGAGTGAACTCATGAGATTGCTCCCTTGAGGACTCTGATGTTTAAGTTAGTATGATGTATATGAGACAAAAAGTATGAAATGAATAGAATATAGAGAATGTTAAGAATGAATAACTTGAGAAGAGATGAGAGGTATATATAGATAAATATATAGATCAAACCTAATTGGATTTAGACTTCTATTATTGATAATCTTTATCCTTGGAGGACTAGTTTTCCTTACTAGGGGTAAAGTAGATTATCTCTTTTCATATGGATTTGTACTTCTTCATAGGCTTTAGAGTGTTGGGTTTTCATTATGAGCCTATATATGGATTTGGAGTAGCAAAAGTCTCCCCAAATATTGCTCGGATATTTATGTCCGAATGATATGAAGTGGTCACGTATTACCTCTTGCCAGTAAGAGTCAAATCGAGCACATTATGAGTGCTGGTGAGAGTTGATCCGAGCACATTATGAGTGCTTATGATTATTATGCTTAGCACTAGGGGTAGTGTCAAATTGAGCACGAATGAGTGCTGATGATTTTTATACTGAACACTAAGTGCGGTGTCAAACTGAGCACGAATGAATGCTGATGATTTTTATGTTGAGCGCTAGGCACGATGTAGAACTAAGTAAGAATGAGTGCCGGTGATTTTTATATTGAGCGTTAAGCACAGTGTCGACCGAACACAAATGAGTATTGGTGATTTTTATGTTGAGCATTAGATGAGGTGTCAATCGAGCACGAATGAGTGCTAGTGATTTTTACGCTGAAGACTAAGCAAGATGTCAAACACAGCACGAAGGAGTTTTATCCGAAGAACAGGAACGAGTTGGATTTTTTTCTACAAATATAAAAAATTAAACATGTATTTAACCCTTTTAATTTGTTGTTCTAAGACTGATCGTAGTCATATTCATAGCTAGCTGACTAATAATCCGCTACTGCACTCAATTATTATTATTACCGTTTAAAGTTGAAAAATAAAATTGGTAGATACGCATACAATAGGTCTTAGATTCCTCGCGTCTATCAATATGCCTATCAAGCTATCATGTCTATAACTGTATGTACATTGAGTGAAAGAAAAGGAAAACCCTAATTTGTAAATTACAGTTGTATGCATGTCACATGAAATAATCTATCTATCAATCTCATCCCAATGTGAGATCAACCCCCTTATAAAGAAAAAAAAAATTGAAAGAGAGGGAGGTGGAGGTAGGAAAGAAAAAAATTTGGTTCAGTTCTTTATATTAGTGGATAGCTAATAGTAGTGGTGAACTTCCGATTACCTGATAGTTGATTGCTGATAAATATAAATTGTTTGATAAATGTATTTTACATCTCTTTTAATATTTTTTAATTATGTAAATTATTTTGAAAAGTATATAGTAATAAATAATAATTTATCATCCTTAATTTATTTATTATTAAAATTATTAATAGAAACTATTTAAAAATTAGCTTTAAAATGTAAATATTATTGAAACAAATTTTTTTAAAAATATTATTGGTATGAATTTATAATTATTTAACTGAAAACTATAATTTAAAATAATATTTATTTTATTATGAATTATAAAAATGAATTATATGCATTTAATTTTAAAAAGTTAATGATTATGAATTAATTTTAATAAGGGTAATATAGTTTAAATACGAAATAAATTTACATAAGATATTAGCTGATGAAAAAAACTTCAAAATACATAGCTATTTTGGATGAAAACAATAATTAGCTGCTTATATGGAAATCTCACCAAACAACTAAAATTTTGATGATTGAGAAAAAAAAAAACTATTGGCTACCTGAATTGGTTGAATCAAACACCCCCACTACTACAAATTGCTTATATATCTAAAAAATTTTGTCATGAACATAAAAATTGTGGCTAAATATAATTTATAACCACGGAGATTATAATTCTATATGTAGTCAATTATATAAGTTAAAAATTAATTAGCCACATGCATTAAAAGTTATGCAGCTAGAACATTAATGTATATTTAGCTTTTAGCCACAAAAAATTAGCTATAAAAGTTAAAGTCATAGTTTAAAATATCAATTAGCCATAAATATGAAATATTGTATAGCTAAAACTAAAATTTTAGCTAATATATTTGAAATCATGGTTAATGTATAATATTAGCCACAACCGTAAATAAATTTGTTGCTAGTTTTATAAAATTTTAGTTACAAAAATTAAAAAGTCATAGCTAATTATATCCATGTGAAAGTAAAAGTTTCAAATCCCACGTCGAAAACAAGTGATAAAAAGTTATATTTTTTTTTTATTAAACAGACATCATTAATATTCTTTTTTGTTAAATGATATAATTTTTTTTTCAAAAAAAAAAAGATAATTCTATAATAATTTGTGTTAAGACAAAACTAGAATTTAAATTTTAAAATAATAATAGATATCACATTATTTTATTTGCTTCTTATATATTTTTGTAGCAAAAAAGTTTGTAACTGTATACAGTTTTTTTGCTATAAAATAATATTTTTGTGACTAATAATTTAAATATTTTGCTACAAAATTATATTTGTATAGCAATTAAATTTAATATTTTTTTGCAATTTAGCTTCATTATTATAATTTATATAGTTAAAAATATAAAAAAAATTACAAAGTATTTAACTTTTGTAGCTAAATTTTAACCACGTCATCTACTGCTACAGTAAACTATGGAACCTATTTTCATAGCTAAAACATTTAGTTACATAACTTTATGAATTTAGCCACAACTTACTTCAAACATGTATGAGATAATTGTGTTCCTTAAGGATTAATATACTTTTCGATGAAAAAATTGAATGAGTATAGTTTTCGGTGCTTACACATTCATATTAATACTTGTTGTCTCTCCGTGTATATGATGCACATGAGTAAAATATTTATTAAATGCGTAATTTATTTTAATTTTATTTATATTATATGAAATATAAATTACTAATATAAATATAATAAATTATTAATAATAAATAATATGTATTTTTAATAATAATTCTTACAGAATATCGATTATATTTTAAGAATTATTATAAATAATTAATATTAATAAAGGACATAAGAAAAAGAGTTGAGGGAAACCCTAGCCGTTTTCTTCATCCCCGCTCACCAACAGCTACGTCTAGCCATCATGGTTATGGATTACATCAGTTATGGTGACATGTTTAAGCTAGTCGCTGCCAAACAATCGTATGCAGTAGCGGTCATCGACTCTCCTTCTTAAGTGGAATCTCCACCTTTAAATAATGGAGGGTACATAGCCATTAAGGTTGATGAGCAATTGTACTAGCAACGTCTTTTGCTCTATAAGAATGCTCTTATTGCTCGTTTGGTTTTATCAAAGGGTGAACAATCATGGAAGCTTGATGATTTGAAACCGAAGCTCACCACCATTTGGGGACTTTCCGTAGTCTGGAAACTTATTTCACTTGGTCGTGGTTATTACCGCATTATTTTGAATTTCAGTGTCGACAAGAATGCGATATGGGGTAGAGGATCTTTAACGTTAAAACCCAGATTGCTTCACTTGCAGCATTGAACTGCTGATTTCAATCTTACAGATCAAAAGTCCACTAATGCTCAAATTTGGGTAAGATTTTACAATTTTCCATGGGAATACTGGCACCCCAAAATTCTAGCTTCAATTGCTAAGGGAATAGGAATTCCATTGAAAATTGATAAGGTAACCATCAATGGTGACTATGGACATTATGCTCGGGTTTTAGTGGATATGGATTTCACTAAAAATTTGCCTGAAAATTTGCTTGTGGAAAGAGTTGGAAAGAGTTTCTTCATCGACGTGGTGTATGAGAATTTGCCACTTTTTGTACTATATGCTCTAACATAAGACACGCCTCTCACGATTGCAGAAAAAAGGGCCAAAGATCATACTCATCCATCTATTGATGAACTAAAAAAAATTTGGCAGCAAAAAATGAAGCCTGTTGTTTCGGTAAGCAATTCTTTTGGTCGCCTATGATCTTTGAATGATACTGCTCATTCAGCGGATTCAAGAAAGGAAAGAACTTTTGTGATGGTTACTCCACGGGTTCTTGATGGTATTGAAGTTGCATACCAAGCAGACCAGGTTCAAGACGTTATTGTTATGGCTACACATAATGTTAGTTTAGTGGATGAGGATGCAGCTATCCACGTTGCTAAGACTGATGGAAATGTTATGTAGGATGGTCATTAAGAGAACAAGTCTCTGGAGCAGCATCATCTAGAGGTTTCAATCGTTCTACAATGGATGAACAATGCTACAACCATTCCTAGAGATGCCAATGGTGAAATGGAAACTACTGTTGTCGTTAGTCAACATACATCTGAACATGGGTTCGAGAAACAGCTTCTGGTTTCAGAGGACAGGGATAAAAGTTTTACTCATGATGTTGACAAAGTTATGTCTTGGACAGACAAAGTGGAGCTTAATGATGGCAAGTGAACTACTGTTGCTAATCATAAAAAGAAAGTTTTAAATAAAATTCAGGGTTCTCAACAAGCAACTTTCCCTAAAAGAGAATCTAAGAAGCCGCATATACTCAATTTATGAAGGATTATAGGTTTTGTTATTGCTTGCTTGAGCAAGCTTTGGCCTTTTTAATTCTCATATGTTTTGAAGTTTTTGCTATTTTGCTCTTTTGTATTACCTTCTATTTTTATTTTAATATTATTTGCTTTGAATCTCAAAATTTTTATGATTTCTGACCTCCAAACTTTTACTTAAAAAAAATTAATATTAATAAAAAATAATTTTATAAAAATATTCATAAATTTATATTAGCAATAGAGTAGAACATCATTTATGAAAAATTAAATTATAATATAATTATAGCATATAAAAATTAATATTAGAGTTACAAATTTAATATTATTTTATCTATAATATAATTAAGTTAAATTTATAAATGTGTAATAGATATTGTTTTTACTGAAATAAATTAAACTTTAAATTATTTAAAATTTAAAAAATTAACTAAAAATTTTGTTAATATTTTTCCAAGTATATTTGAATTTTTTAGTTGGTTATATGTAGAATATATAAATGAAAATATTACAAAATAAGTCTTTCTATTTTATCAATTCATATCTTGTTATCAGTACATTAATCATTTTACTTTTTTATAATGTTTTAATCTCTTAAATTACTTTTATAAGTATTACAGGTCGTGTAAAATTATATATATTATATTAGTAGTAAAAATATAAATTATAATTGTTAATTCATATATAACATGTAATATATTATAAATAAAAATTTATATACATTATTTATACATAGATCTTATAATTATTTAATTGTTTATATATTTTTATTTAGATTTGATGATAACTATAAAAAAAATTATTTTATTTTTGTTTAAATCTATCTAATTGATAAACATAAAAGTTTAAAATTTAAATTTTAAAATACAAACTAAAATTATCTTTATAAGTATCAAAACTTTTGCAAAGTAAATTAAGATTATATTTATCAATGTATAAAAAAATGCACATCCTTTTTAATCCAAAAAAAAATTAGCCCTATTAGACATAGATATAAAAGTACAAATAGTGTAAAATTATATAAATTATAGTAATAATAAAAATATAAATTATAAATATTACTTATAATTAATATATAACATGTAGTATATTACAAATGAGAATTTTGTAAGATATAAACTTTATAGTTATTTAATGATTTATGTATTTTATTTAAATTTAAACTTAAATATGATGAAAATTATTTTATTTTATTTTATTAAAATCTATTTTCAATTTTAAAATACAAGCTAAAACGATACTTACTAATTAATAACTTTTAAAAATTAAATTGAGATTATATTTGTCCAATATACAAAAAAATACATATTATTTGTTGTTCGAAAAACTTTTAGCCAATATTTTTACTTGTATATAGGGTGTAGATGCAGATTCTTCATAACTTTCTAATCTTTTTAGCTTCTCTTATATGTATTATAGATAGAGTAAAATTATATAAATTATATGAATTATAAAAATGTAAATTATAATTATTAATTATAATTCATATATAACATATAATAGATAACAAATAAGAAGTTTTGTAAACTATTTGTATGTAGACCTTATAATTATGTAATAATTAAGGTATTTTAGTTATATTTGAATATCAATATAGTAAAATTTATTTTATTTTTAAATCTAATTTTTTAAGTTTAAAATTTAAAATATAAATTAAAATTATCTTTATCAATTTTAAAAACTTTAAAAAATAAAGTAAAGTTATTTTTGTTAATACATAAAAATACACATACTTTTCATCCAAAAATATTTTACCCTTATTTATACTTTTTGTCACGACCCGAACTAAAGGTACGTGACCGGCACTAGGGAATGGGAATACATAAAGTAACTGAAACTCGTAATAAGCCTTAAAAAATTTTCGCGGAATAAAAACAATACATTTAACTATAAATCATAATAAAAGCACAATACTAAAAGCATGAAATAATATTTTGAATTTATTATTACGGTGTCTAGAGTTCAGTTACACAATATACAAATCGAATTAACATACATAATGCAGCCGGTGAAGAATGAACTCGGTGCAAACTAGGAACACTAGCAGATAGGTCCTGAAAAAAAATAAGTTGAGGGGAATCAAACTTCATTGAGTGAATCAATTCTATAAAATGCATGCTGATTTTAAAACTGTTTGTTAAAACCCTTTTTTAAAATAAAATAAAATAAAATAATTATAATTATTAAAATCATTTACTTTTCTCAATAATATTTATTTAAAGTCTTTTTAAAACTTCTTAAATCAATTTAATATTAAATCTTCGTACAAAAATATTTAAAATAGTTATTTTTGTGAAAACCAAGTAGAACACCTAAACCATTATTTTACTAGCCTTTCGGCTCTCTTTAATCTAAGTGACTGTCATCCCGAGAGCAAGCTTAGCCGAGTTACTGTCACAGTCATTTCATTTATTCCATATTGATGTCCCGAGAGCAAGGTCAACCGAGTTACATTCTTTTTTACCAGTCCGAGAGCACTAGCTCCACCAAGCTTTAACCATTCATATTTTAATCACATACTGAGATCTTGTCTGTGCACACGTAGTCCTAGTGACACCCACTAGGTAGCACGTTCTACCATTTCTCTAAATCAATTCAAATTATAATTAATTAAATAAAATAAATAAATCATTATATAATGAATAAATAAACGATTAAATAAATAAATAAAACATAACAAAATAGTTTTCCTTTAAACATGCTTTCATTTATTTTTTATAAATCAAACATATATTCGTTTCTTTATTATTTCAATTACTAGAAAATATACCGAAAACACACAACACACCTGTCATAAAATTAACTCACAGGTTGAACGTGTCAGGCGACGAGTTCTTTGTTGCCCTAGTGCTACAGCTCGTGCCCCAAAGTTCTTTAAAATAAATAATATTTATTTAAAAGACGCTCGTAGGATAAAATAATTAAATTCATGAGATTTTAAAAAATTAATAAAATCATGAAGTGAATGAATTGACTCGATCTAAGACACAGTGCTAAACAAACTCAAAATTCACAGATACCGGTGTCACGTTTTACAAGAAATTTACCAAAAATTTGGCAGAGTCTTTCTTGTAAACGGACACCCCTCTACTAAAAGTATAATCGATCCTGCATGAAAAAACACTTCTATTCATCACACAGTACTACACTTGGATCAGACTCACAAACTACACACAATTCCGACCAAGTTCAACAACTACACTACTACACGTGTGTATATATATATATATATATATATATATAAGTTATAAAAATATATAAAAAAATTTATAAAAATTAATCGGGCTATTTGAATAATAATTTCTTTTAAATAATTATCATATATATAAGCCCAATTTATTTAAACTATTAATATTTCTCATTTAATATATTTAAAATTTATTATTTATAAAATTTCAGAATATTCATAAAAATATATTTTAACACTAAATATAATTAAATCATCAAATAATTAAATACTATAATATTTATATACATTTATATTATTTCTGAAAATTTATCTAAAATCAACAAAATATACAAAAATACTAATTTAGCTAATAAAATTAATTTATACTTTCTAATAATCAAAATTATCATTATGCATGTTAATTAGCTATAAATTTACCAAATATCAATTTAAAATCAAATTATATAATTTTCTCTAAAATTCATATTTTTCACATATAACTTCCAAAAATTATAATAAATTATCTATAATTAATTTTATAAAATTTTATTCACAAACATTACTCCAAATAATATATAGTATTTATTAAAATTATCAAAATTTTTGAGCTCGGAATAGTAACCCGAACCAAAAATTTCAAAAATTAAAAATAAATTCAAAAAATATAGAAAAATTATTTTTGCATATCATTAAATCTCTACAGCAATTTTACTACTCAACATTTAGCCTAAAACTCAATTAATAAAAAATTCACAAAAATACAAAAATGAATTTACCTCGTTTCAAGTCGATCCAAAAGGAAATCGAAGAAATCGAAGGTAGATTTAAGAAGCTTGGAAGATGAGGAACGCATAGGTACCAACAACTTGATCGGAGCTCACTGGAGTTGTCGTCGGAGCTACCAAAATCTGGCCAAAAACCGGCGAGAAAAGGAAGAAGAAGGTGGAAGAAGTGCTTGCTGGCCAAGGGAAGGCTGGATGGCGGCAGTCTGGCGTGCTAGAGGTGGTCACGTGCTGGTTGGCAGCAGGAAAACAATGTGCTCTATGGGAGAAGAAGGAAGAAGAAGAAAAAGAAAAAAGAAAAAGAACAAAAAAAGAAAAGAAAGAAAATGGAAGGAAAAAAATATTTTTGTATGTATATATATGTATATTTTATAACAAAACTCTACTTTAAATCCTCACCACAAATCTCTACATTATATATATATACATATACTCTAAATTTTAATTAAAATTTTTATTAACCAAATATTTTTAACATCAATGTATTAAAATAATTAAACTTAATAATTTTTACTTAATATTAATAAAATAAAATTTACATTTAAATTCTCAATTAATTTCATAAATAAATATAGAAATTCAGATGTTTACACTTTTATATGTAGTATAAATATATATTAGTAAAAAGAAAATTAGTTTATAAATTTTAACGAATAATTTAAAAAAAAAATCTTCCCTTTTGACTTCTTTTAAGAGGAAGAGAATAATATATTAGAGCAATAAATTAAGCAAAATTGTTAAACTCAATTTATTAATGAAATTTTGTTGTTAATATGACAAAGTACTATGATGATGTAGTAGTGCAACCTACTTTAGTAGAAAACGTAATGTCACTCTGGAGAAAGGGACGACTCCACCAATAAGTCAAAATTTATTGGTATTAGAATTATTTTAAAATCGTAAAAGCTAAATTATTTTGGAAAAAAAAAATATTCTTTTGCAAAAATATTGTAGATGCTTGGTCCTTTCATGATACTGCAGGTTTTTTTTAAATAAATCTTAAATCAATAATACATTTTGATCAATACATAATATGAATAAAGTATAAAAAAAAAGTTGTTTGTGCAAAACCACAAGTGTAGGGTGTTAGACAAGTAGTAAAAATTTGTTCTCTCGGAGACTAGTTCCAACCACCTATCAACCTAATTCTTTATTGTCTAAGACTTTCGAATATGAAATTTTGAAAGAAAATTAAATAGCAAATAAATAAAATTATAAAATCAAATTAAATTCTAAAATAAAGGAATAAACAATTGATTAATGCAATGGTTAGGAATTGATTTTTCTCTCACAATCCTTAGCTCTCTTTAATTAATGGGTCAATCAATCTTGCAAATCCCGAGTGTTTATAAATTATCGATTAATCTCTTTCGAGCATTAACCAATTTTAATTCATAATTCTCAAATAAGAATATCAAGCCCCAATTCTGATTGCAAACTTAATTCCTTAAATCAAACCATAAATTTATTTACCCAAACCCAATTGGAATTTAATTCACTTATGATATATCTACCTATAAGCAATTTAAACTTATATTTATAGATCCGTCAAGGTTTTGATCTCTCAACCTAAAACTCCAACTTTAATTATGCTAATGGTGATCAAGCATCAACAAGAAATAAGCACAATAAATATAGTTTGCAATTAATTAATAAACTTCATTAATTAAAGAAAAACTAATTCATATTCAAGTCATCAATTCCCAACCAAAATAAAATTAGTCTAACATAATGTAAAAATATCCCATGTGATCATAAAAATATTCCATAACAACTACAATAACAGAGAAGAGAGAAGAAAATAAAACTAGAAATTCTTGTTCTTTAATTCTTCAACTCTTGATATCTCTTGAGTTCCTCTCTAATTCTTGCGTTTTTTTGGTGTTTTTCTTCTCCTAATTGTCTCCAATATGATGTATTTAAAGGCCCTCAAAGAAAAGTTGTGTTGCCCTTCAAAACAAGTCAATGCAATCAAAATTCAAATCCTAATCAAATTAGGATAGTCTCCCTCTTGCTATGCAGATAGGATGACTTGCATGAAACAACCCTCTAATATGAATGAATTAGCTCTTCAAGTTTTCATCAAAGTTTTAGAATTTTCTTTTAACTTTCCGTACACTTTGAATCACCTTAATCTGAGTTATGTACAAAACGTTATGCTCAAAATACTCGGACATGCGCCATTAAATTTAATTCGACGGAGGGCTATGACCACAGCAACCCCAAATCAGCCCCCTCTCGGCTGGGATGGTAGCTAGGCTGCGATGGCAGCCGAGACCTTCCTTCCTTGTGTGACTTCAAGGCCTGTGACAGTAGCTCCCCTGCGATGGCAGCCGGGATTTCTCACCCAAAACACAACTTTTCATCCAAATTTCTTCATTATGAGTACCTACTAACCTAAAATACATAAATAAAAAATAAAACCAAAAACTAACAAAACAAAACTAACTAAAACACAAAAACTACAAAATAACAAAATAAAATGCCTAATTAATAATGCAATTTTCACAAAAACAAAAGTATCGAAAAAAAACTCTCACTGAATATCTGAAACAATTTGTTATTATTCTTCAATCGAGTTGGCAGAACTATTTTGATTTGCAACTCGACGATTTGTTTAACAATCTTTATACTTCACTCCATGATGTTCATTAGCCACATGTCAACTCTATGATCTTTAATTGAGTCCGATTGCAAAAATACAAATAAAAGTTTCATAATAGAGATAACTATAAACTTTATAGAGGAGAGCCACCAAAACTTTATAAAGAGATTAATAACTTCACGAATGAAAAATAAAAAATAAAAAATAAAAAATAAAATAAAATAAACAGATTAACGATTTATATTTATTGGATGAAAAAATAAAATAAAATAAAAAAATAATAAGAACCACCACCAATTTAAAAGATGATTGGCGGTGGCAAAAATAAAAATTTTTAATGAAGAAAACCAAAGAGAAAGGAGAGAAGAAGTTGCCAGAATAAAGTTAAAATACAACTAATACTTAATGACTTAAACAATTAATTAATTAGTATATTAATTGGATTGATTAAGTTCCTTCAATATGAATCTAAAAGTAGATTCAAAGCCTAATAAAATATAATGAATAGGACAAAAAATTTTAATTGGTTGGTGTTGAGAAAAAGGAAATGCATAAGCAGCAGCCATGCCATGGTGTCCAATTAGAATTAACATAGAATTTTATTTTGGTTTTTGGTAGATGAGCAGTGGTGTCGTGGCTGGTACGTACCATTCTCAAGAAACATGCTCAGATTACAATAATATATAGACAACTGCTAGAACACGACAATGTAGAACCATATCAAGTGCTTGCGCACATGAAAGTTGTTAGGTTTCAACCACAGACACATATGAACTCACTTTAATATTCAACTTCTGCAACAAATGCGCTTTATTTTAGTGATCTACAATAGTTTTCCAAATAAAAAAATTTTAGTATATAGCAAATTATTTTAAAAAATATCCAAGAATAGTGATTTAACATACTAATAATAATTCTTTAACAAAATATTTCTTTTTTATCAACTACCCGTAACAATATCAGCTACAATAAACAACTAAATTAAATAAATTCTAAATTTTTTATGAGTTTATATATATATATATATATATATATATATATATATAATGTTTGCTTAAAACTATATATGATATATAGTATGTTATATATAGTATGTTATATATAAGACTCATATGCAGTTGACAATAAATTTTTTTTATTTTTATTTTGAATAATTCAGTTCGATCTGAATAGTATTACAAAAATAGTAAAATTTTCTAATAATATTTAATTTTATATCACTGCGTTATAAAAAAAATATTAGTTACATCAATAGGAAGAGGGTACTTGATGTTCCAACTTATAGCCCATGTTTATGTTACATAAAGCCAAAAGAACAAAGAATCTTCTTGAGAATAATTAATTAGAATAGAACAAATTAAACTAAAATTTTTTAAACATATAGTTATAATATATGACAATTGGTGGCAAAGTGACAATTCATGAATTGAGAATACATTTTTAAGGCTAAACTACATTATTAAAATGGAAACAAAAGACCCTGAATTATAGGTGAAGACAACAAATTAATGATAGTGCAAACCATTTCAAAGAATCAAAGTTTATTATAAGAACCATACATTAAAATGGAGAATCTTTTTGTTCTCTCTTTCGGCATATTTTTGGATTAATTATAACAATATTAATTGACATTTGATTTTCTGATCGAAATTAATGTTTGTGCCCCACTTTTATGCTTTTTCATGTTGATGATTTGATTGTGGCCATAAGATAGAACGCACATAATAATTAGATGTGTTTTTATTTATGGAATAATTGAATGTGTTATACATGTGCATATATGTATTATATGTTTATTAATTATGTTTAAAATATTAGATATATGCATCATATATCTAACTACTAATTTAACACATCTAAGATAAATTATTATTATTCTTTAATTTTTAATAATAAAATTATATTATTTAAATATTAATATATTACACAATAGAGAGTAATTCTCTGTTTTTAAATTAACAACGATAAAATTTGAACCTTACATTTTAAAATATTCTTAAAAAGAAGTTATCAATTAACTATCACTCTCACTACTTTATTTATTTATTTATTGTTATCTCCCATTGACATCACATTCACATTAAATGATCCTATTTGAAAAAGAAAAGAAAACATAATTTTTTTGTAATCTTTTTGGTAAATCTTAGGATACAATTTCACTAAATATTACAAGGATAAACTTAAACTATCTCATTAAAATTTTTTCTTAGAAAATAGTATTTGCAGCAATCTCTTGTGATTTTTTTTGAAAAAAAAATATTAATAGTAATTACTTTTTAGAATTAAAGATTTCCAGCCACCTAGAAAAAAATATATATTAACAAAGGTTTTCTCACCAAACTGAAAAGTGAAAACTATATAATATGCTTAATTATTAATATTGTAGACAGAAAACTAGTACATTTTCATATTCAAAAGAGGACACTTAGCAATTATACAGATTTCTGCTTGAATCTATCATTCTATTCGATCAATTATTTATAGAGAATAAACTTCAGATAAATAAATTGAATGATGATTTAGATATTTACACTATTTAAAAAATGACTAAAAATATGTAACAGAAGCTATAAATAAAAGAGTAAATATTAAAAATTTAATGATTCAAATAAAAATATTAAAAATTCAATCTTTTAATTCTTGTTAATTCGAAAATACCAAAAAAAAAAGGTATCCAGCTTGTTGATTAAGAAAATACCGAGGTTTGGAAAAATAGACATCTATATTAAAGTTCGTCCAAAAGCCATCTTTCTAACAAAACAAGATTGAATAAATAGTGTTTAAAACAAACGCTACTAGAAAAAAGTAAAAAGGCCAAATAAAAATATTAAAATAATTAAAGATCGAACACAAAACTTCAAAACTTTAAACAGTCGAATTTGAGCCTAAAACTTAACTGCAATAGGTAAATCCTGTTGTTCATATAAATTCTTGAATAAATTTTATTTTTATATATTATGAGCCCCGTAATTTAGTTGGTGTAAAAAATTATGACCTTTTAAAGTATTATTGTGCACTTTAACTTTTTTATCACAATTAAAATGTTCCATGAACCATAGTATCTAGTCTGCATTAAAATCCGAACTAGGTAACACCTTAAATTAAATAAAATAATTTCGTAAAAAAAAATTGAATAAAAATAATAATGAAATAATTGTTGGCCGGCTAGCTAGGACTAAGCCCCCAATTTGCTTGACATGTTTGTCATTAATGATTTGTATCAACTTCTATTTCCAGCATAGATTTAGCTGGAGAATATGACTAAAAATTTCAATTTTTCTACTCATTAATTTAGTTCATTTATCTTTTCATACTTCACAGGAATGTACAAATTGAGAAAGCATGCAGTATTGCTCAAAAAAAAAAAAAACATGCAGTAATTTTATTGATTAATATTAATAAGAATTTATTAATAATTAGTCATAAATTCACGTTTTACCATACTATAAATAACATATATTTTTAAAATATTTAATTAAATAATTTTAATAAATTAAATTAAATTAAATTAAATTTTAATTAAATATAAAAATAAAAACCTAAAAAATTATTGCAATAATTATATTTTAATAATAATAATAATAATAATTATTATTATTAAATAAATAA
>CATIWM010110324.1:0-13154 GCA_949671775.1 Mallotus repandus | reverse complement strand
CATTGACCAGCTTTGTGATTTGTATGAAAATGATTCCATCTTTGACAAATTTGAGTGTTGTTTTAGTGGAGATGGAATTCGAGTGCCAACTAGTTCCTACGTGTGTCTTTATATTCATCATTATACTTATAGATATAATTTATTTGTATATTAGATACATAATGTCATATAAAATGACTAAATCCTGCGCTTCCAGCAATCTTTTCGTGTTTTTGGTTGTTCTAAAGGAAGCACAAAAGAAACAATATTAGAAGCAACCAAAAACCCAATGGGGTATGTCTAAGCTTCTATTAATGCAATTGCAATTGGATTTTCAATTAGGAGCATATCTAAGCATCTATTAAATTTACTATGCTAAGATCTAATCTGATTGGTTTGGGATTTGATGCTTTAAATTTACTGGCTTTAAATGAATTAAGAGACCATTTTTGTTTATGGGTATCTTTATTTTGCAACAGATAAGGCTTTCTCTTCTTGCTTTTGACATTCTCAAATCTAGCTCAAGGTACGAGTGCTTGGGTTTTTTTAATCTCAGTTTCCTCTTTCTTTGGTGCTTCTTTTGGGTTGCTTCTTTTCTTTTGTTATGTGTTTAAGTTAAATTCATTTCTTGAAGTTGTAGATTATGGGTATGTGATATAATTTTATTAATGTTGAATTGTTAGTCTTGACTTGGATGTATTTTGAGACTGTTATTCATTTTCTTGAACTAGGAATCTCCTTCAATTTTGAAATTTGGGTTTTTTTATGGCGGTTTGGATGAGTTTCTTTTGGATTAGAAATGGGGATTTGGATTTCTCTAGCATAACAATTCACTTGGATTATTGCAATATGCCATGACCTTCTTTGCCATTGGTTTCTTTAGCATTTTTGTGTGTGTTGTGTTATGTAGGTGATTGAGTCTACAGACTTTACAGAGTTAACGAATCAAGAACCATGGCTATCTTCTTCAAGATTGGTGGTTAAGCTTGATATGTTATTTGGGAAATGTGGGAAGAGTGGTTTGGTTGCTTTAAATTTAGATCTTGCTAAAGTTACTAAATTTGTGAAAGAAGGCTTGGTGTTGAGGTGATTATTAATTATTATTATTTGGTCAAATATAAAATGTAAAGTTAACTTCTTTTTATATTTTTTTTGCTGATTTTAAATCATTGATATCTCATGAATTAAAATTTTTGTTAGGTCTAAATGGGTGGCTGCAAGACACCAATAACTATAAGGATTGTACTTAACCTTTTAACTATGAAATATTTTTTAAGTTTCTATGCCATTTATGAATTATGCACTTCTTTCAAACCAAATTACGTTCATGTGCATCCAAGCAATAATTTCAAAATATTTGACAAAAAAAATATTACTAAATAATTATCTACGCCACACATATTTATTCCCATTATAAAAAATAACAAACATCAACATCTTCCTTTTTTCTCACTAAATTTACATAACAAAAATGTTAACATATTATTAAATATAACTTCAACCCACATTTTAAAATAAAATATTTTTACTGGAAAATAACCATCCGCACAACGTGCAAACCTCACGCTAGTTATATTAATAACAATGTTCAAAACTCTTCAATTCTAATACTAATAACAACACATATTAGTACTTTATCTAAAATTTAGTGCCAATAATTTTATAAAAATAAAAATTACCTTTAATATTTATAATTATAAATATAAATAATATTTATTTTTACATCATGTATATTATTGTTAACATTTATATCAATTAAACACACAAATATATAATTTATTATTTAGAAAATAAATATAAAATATGATTATTTATATATAAATTAACTAATATTTATATCTATAATTAAATACACTATTAGCAATAGTTAGAATAAGTTTACTAAATACATAATATCAATTAACTATCAATCATCGGCAACAGGTATCAATTATGAGCAACAATTTAGCCACACAAGCTCTTAGTCATTTACTTGGAATCCAAAAATTAAAAGGATCATTCAGGTCATTATGGTCCATTTTTTTTACGGTATCAAGTCAACAAATTATTCAAAATATTTAAATTCTATGAAAAACAAGGGTAACTTAAAAAGCTATACGGTATGAATTTCTTGAATAGAGTCGCTAAATAAAAGAAAAAAAAGCCACTTTTATTAAAATTATATTAATCTAGAAAACAAAACTGCGTTTCATGCATGTTGTTCTATTCATCACCATTATTGGAGCCAGAAATTTATAGACATCTCTAGAATTATAGTGTATATGATTTTTTTTCTTTTGGAAATTAAAGTTTTCATTAAAGAAAACTGGATACAACAACTGCTTCAAATTGCAGCTAACAAGCAAAAACTCAAAATAAAGGAATTGATCTAATCAGTCCATTTTAACATGCTTGAGGTTACTAAACTTAGTAACCACTTCACTTATACTAAAAGAACAACAAATCAGAATAGAACATTACAACAAAACCAAATCAAACTACACAAATATCACCATTCTACACCTCGATTTGTCTTGTGGTATATTTATTCAGCTACTATTTAGCATGAAGGAAATGGAGAACAAGCCATAAAAAACTAAAAAGACTCAAGAAAACAGAGAGAGGTTGCATCCTCCACACAAATCCTCCATAACAGAAGCTAACATGTTGCTCATGCCCTTAAACTTGTTCTTCCTCTGCTTCACTACTTCTTCAATCTTCTACAAAAAAAAAAAAAAAAAAAAAACTTGTTCACTACATCTTCAAACCCTCTAGATCAAAAGATCTAGACAAATATCTACTAATCATAAAGAAGAAACTTGAAGGATTTGAGAGAAATCTTCAATTCCATGTCATTTAAAATCTAAAACCAGAAAATAGGAAGAAAAAAGAAAGAAATAGAAGGAAAATGGTGGGTTTTAGCCAAAAACCACCTTGAAGCCAAACCACTTGAGGAAAATAACTAAAAGAGAGAGATATTCTCTCATTAAAACTCTTGAAGAGAGAGATTTTCGCTACAGTTGTTGATGGAAGAATTAATTTTGTACTTAGAGATTTTTTTAGGCATGATTAAAAGAGGCAAGATAATGATTTTGTTGGGCATAATTTAAAGAAGAAGATAAAAGTGATGTGATGGCAGCCATGGTAGACAGTAATGAAGGTGCAATGCATTGACAAAATTGAAAAAAAAAGTTTAAATTTTTTTAAAATGAGTAGGATTTGATATTGGGGAAATTCTACGGCAACTTTGTTTTTTAATTACTTTTATTTTACTTTGTGTTTATCACCATTGGATGAAAGTATATTTTATTATCTAATTGTGGTTATTAAGAAAGTGTATTTTACTTTGTAAAAAATAAAGTAACGATAGAATGCACCTTGATATTGATAATCTTTTTTAACTGAAATAGAAAATAATAATTTTATTATTTTAATTTATTTATAAAAATGAATTGCAAACATCTTAAGTAGAATTTAAATTACTTTTTCACCCATGAAGTTCTTGCCATTTGTGCGATTTTTATGGTTTTCTTTTATTACATTTGAATTGAAATTTTGAAACTTCCTCCATGGATTTCTTGCCCTGGTTGGATTTTTATAGTTTTCCTTCATGAAATTTGAATATATAAATTTTTTATTAGTATTTCTGCAATTAGATTAATTGAAAGACTAGTGAGTCAATTTAAGGTTAAATAAAGCCACTCTGCCAAACCAACTATAAATTTTATATATTTTGATATTTCTTAATTCTACTATTACTATTATTCTCTTAATAAAAGATGTATTTGTTGACACTTGGGTTTGGCTGACCCATGAGCGAAGCCTAATGATGAAAGTCCTAGCAAAATGAGTTTGGTAGTGCAAAGTCTAGCCTTATTTGCCCTTATTGGGCCAGCAGCCCAAAGGAGCCTTTTGATGAGTCATTAAGCCGGTGCGCCTTAGCGATGCTGAGCTATTTTTTATATAATGGAGAAAATCACATTCTGTCATGATTTTCTCTAGGATTTTGTGCGAAAAGACGTTGTAAACAGATGCTAACATGGAGAAGTGGGAGGAGGTAGTTCGTAAGGCAAGGGGAAGTGCTTTTTTGGAGGGGGAAAATAAAATGGAAATCACAGAAGAAAAAAATTGGATTGGAAAGAAAAAAAACAACGTAAAAAGAAAAATACAGATAGAGCTAGAAAAAGAAAGGAGAAAGTGTTCTGTGAGAAAAGAAAAAGAACAACAAGCATAAAGGGAAGGCAACGAGGGTTTTGGACTTGATAGAGAGAAGAGGTTGGCTTTGCACTACTCGGGACTCATTATTGCAATTCTTTTGAAAGAACTTTTGAAGGGCCAAGACAGGGAGCCAAGCAGTGTCAAAATAGTAACTTCTATTACTTCTACTTTAGGGTTTACTTTTATTATTTTTCTATTAACTAGAATGTTTTGATTGAGTTCCAAATTAGTTAAATCGTTTTCCTGATTATGTGATTTAGAATTGTTATTTTTTACAAATAATTTATGTTTCATGTTTAGAAAATAATTTTTCAGTTGGAAGTCTGTCTGACAGTGCAATATCGCGCCGCCTATTCAATAAAGCGTCACCCTATTGCATTAAGGCGACACCTTATTATGCTAGGTCACCGCTTTCTTTTCAAAATACAAAATAATTTTTGTTTTAATTGTTCTTCATATTTATTTTTGCATTTCCTTTACATTTTAATTAAACATTCCTTCATAGTTTTAGCTTGTTTAATTCAAATTGTATTTTTGTTCATTTGTGTTGTTTACGCATTTAAAATCCATTCAAATTATTATGTTGTTTCCTTATTATATTGTATCTTTGTTGCTTTCTTGTGAATATTTTTATTTAATGTTCTGCATGTTTTATTTAAAATGGGATTCTGGTGATTTATTTTAGTTTTTTTTTTAATTTTGGTGAATTATTCATTTTTTATTTATTTTAATAGCTAGTTATGGTTTGCATGTCTTAGTTGTTATTTTGTAAATTATATGTTTAACTCCTTATTCATTTTATTATTGTTTCATTTTGATATTCAATATAATCAAATCAAGTTCTGTTATTTTGCTATATTTTCATTTCCTTATTTTATTTTGGGTTATTTGCAAAAAAAAATCCTAACTTTTAGTCATTTGCAATTTAATAATCACATTTAAAACTTGGCATTTTAAGGCATGAATTATTGTATTTTGGCAACCCCAATCACCAATGAAGAATCCAGTGATACAATGCCTATATGTCCGGCATCTGCTGGTGACTTAATCCACATTAGACCCAACTTTGCCCACGTCAAAATGTGGCATTTAAGAGGAGAACAATAAATCAAATACACCGTTTTGTATTTTCTCATCTTTTATCTCATAATTCGTCTTCTTCTTCTTGTTACTTCATCATCTTTATTCTTCTTCTTATTCTCTTATTCTTCTAGGGTTTACATCTAAAATGGCAAGTAGTAGCTCAAGGTCAGTCACTAATAGAAGATATTCATCAGCGGATAGATCATCTCACTCTTCCCTGCAATTTTCAAGCTCAATTCCAAAGAAAACATGTGGGCATGAGCTGATTGCAAGTGTCTATACATCTATGACTGAGCAAAATTCAAGACACCGCTTCTACATGTGTCTGATTCAAAGGGTGAAGAACATTGATGATGATTTGTAAAATGTTTTTTACTTTATTTTATTTAATTTGTAGATATTTATGGTTGAAAAAAAAGTTTGGTAAGATAAAATATATTCAATAGCATATATGGTTATATGTGCTGAAATGGTTATTATTTGGGTTTGTTGTTTTGCAACGTAGCATGATGACTATGGCTACTTTCAGTGGCTTGATCCATAAATTCTAGAACCTCAAAAATAAGTTTATTTATGAATGAAGGTTGAAAGAGAAAGGTATGAAGAGATAGTTAAGATATTGTCCAATGTAGAGATGAGAATGTCTGAGAAAGTGAAGCATGCTGAAAGAAAACTTGAAGAAAATTTAGTTGACTTTGAAAAAACCTTAGAGGAATATGATGCTTTGTATGATAACATGGAGAGGAGGATTTCAATGTATCAAAAAATGGACATGACACTGACAGCTGAAAACAAGAAGCTGAAGCAGGATGTGATGAAACTGGAAATTTGTATTCTGGTGCTTATAGTTGCTTCTATAGTCATATATTTGGTTAATCATCTAATTAGTGGGACAAGGAAAATGTTGCCCGAATTCTAAGTGTTAAGATATGTATTTTATGTTTTTTTTTAGCCAGTTAGGTATTTTATGTTAGATGCCATTGTAAGCTTAGTTTATCAATGTGGAACTATTATGTGCTAAATTGAAATTTATGTTCATGTATCAATTGAAATATGCATGAACAGAAGACAAAAACTTGCTGTAAAAACCAATTTAACAAAATGGTACTTTAATATTGATCAGAAATGATAACATATAATAACATAAATTTTAAAGCATATTGTTGTTTGATGTATACAGCTGGATAAAAATTTGTTATAAAAGCCAAATTTAACAAAATAGTACTTTGATATTGATAAAAAATGATCACATATGATAATATAAATTCTGAAGCATAAGTGTTGTTTAATGTATACAGCTAAACTCATTACAACTATTAATGACAAAGTATAACATCCTTCATCATCATTAAAAGATAAAAAAAAAAAGATAGTTGAATATGCAATTTAAGGGCCAAACTTCTATGCAGTACTCTTTTGAGTACTTCCACCTTCAATAGAAATGCCACTTCCATGCTTGCTGCCTCGTCCAAAAACCATAGCAAAACTGAGGAGTTCATCCTTCCCTTTGATGTTGCATGTTGTCCTTTTCTATGTCCAAGCCTTCAATTAGGAACTAATTTTGCAACTTTAGATGTAGTTGTTACTGCACATACAGTCCTAACTCTTGTTTTGGCAGGCAGCTGTCAAATAGTTCATAGTTCAATAATAGGATTTCGTATTTTTTTGCTAAATAATGGAAAATAATTAAACAGTATAACAATCTCACCTGATAATAAATGTTTCCACTTCCTTCGAAGACTCTAAGACCGTACCCTTTCTGAACCTAGCATTATTATAATTTAGACACCAAAATCTCAATTACACAATCCATTGATATATGCACAATCAATTCAACAAAAATAGAAGATTTAGCATGCAAGATAATCTGTCTTTGCTCATTTTTCAAGATATTAGCATTTTTGGTTGTTCTGTGATTTGAAATTTTTAAATTCTGCAATTTTGTTGCCCCTTGGTCCTTAGTCCCAGCCTGACTTTGCAAAATGGTGCTTCTTGAACCTGCTCCTTTATTTCTAGCACTTGTTCCTTTATTTCCAGCACATGATCCTTGATTTTTAGCACCTGACCCTTAATTTCTGGCACCTGATCCTTGATTTCCAGCACCTGCAACACTAGCTTGACTTGATTGTGCTTAATGTAATGGGAATGCTGTTGTATCTATTTGTTTTGATGGTCTTCCTCTTTTCACCTAAGTGTGCAAACACCAAAATTATTATCTTTATAACTAATTGGTAAAAAATCATTAACATTAGAAATATGCAACATAAATACGCACAGGTAGCTTCTCAGGTCTTTTAAACACTAAATTGTTCTTCTCTTTGCAGGTTCTCTTGTTGTGACCAACTTTAAAACAAACTTAGCACGTAATTTATAGTCCATTGCTTGGAAGCTTTGTGGAATTCTTTGGTTCTTCATCAGCATCCATTTTCCTCCTAATTTTTAGCCTACCCAACATCTTGGTGAAGTGGGGAGGTTTAATTGGATTTCCAGCAGCTTTGGGCCACAGGTTAGGCCTATTTGTTGGTTCAAGTCCAACAATGTAAGTACTTATATATTTCTCAACACTGTAGTATGGGTCCACATAGTGCGCACAGTCCCTTTTCATGAAATGAATGCTTACATGCATACATATAAGGGATTCCTATAAGTTGCCATATCCTACAATTACAAGTGAATATGTTCAAATCAACCACAAACTTGTCAGTGCCCACTTGGAACTTCTCCCCCACTGCATGTTTGATTATACATAACCTGCTATTGTATTTGACTTCCTCTAATTTCCTTCTAATCCTAGGGCAGATGTTGTCAGTCATATTACTTATGTCACTCAATTTTTATGCTTTCTCTCCATCAAAGATTCTTGAATATCCTCAAGCATGCCAATGATTAGTCTTCCCCTAGCTTTCACTATGTACCCATTAAATGTTTCACAGACATTATTGTCTATCTTGTCTGATTTAGGTAATTCACACAAATGCAACTTATAAAATTTAGTTAGATCTCTTTGCATAAAATTCTTTGATGCAACAAGATCCTCATCCCTCATAGCTTCAAGTTCTAAATAAAATGCAGCTTCATAAGTGCTTCTTACTGTCCTCCAAAAAAGATTCTTCAAAGTCTGTCCTTTGTACTCTTTCTTCCAATTGCAGTGCACATGTCTTGCATGGTTTTTGTGCTCAGCATTTGGTGCCAGCTTGATTATTGCATTAATTAAGCCCTGACATATATTTAAGAGATTAGTGCACATAATTGTAATATAAATAATCCAAAGCAAAGCAAAGTATAGTGTGGTCAAATTATACCTTTTTCAGGTCACTTATAAAACTCCAACCAGGTCCATCTTTGATGTTCAGCTCCAGAAACCAGGTCCAAAAATATTCATTCTCGGATTGCACAATAGCCCAACAAATTGGGAACATTTGGTTATTCCCATCTTTGGCTACAGCGGATAGAAGAGCTCCTCCAAGGAAGGTCTTCAAAAAACAACCATCAAAGCCCACTATTAGCCTACATCCCTTTAAAAAACCCCTTTGAAGTGCACTAAAACCAATAAAAACCCTTTCAAGGAACAGTCATCATCAAGGAGAAATTCGAATCTGCCTTGTGGATCAACTTGCATCAGTTCAACTTTATAGGACCTCAGTTTGCTATAGTGGCCATCAATTGATCCTCTAAGCATTTCAAGAGCTTTCCACTTAGCTCTATAGCATTTTCGATTACATACTTGCATATAGTACTTTTTAAGTAAGTCATCCTCTAAATCTTTAACTGACCAATTAGGATTCCTCTTGAACCTGTGCACATATTCTTATGTTATCCATGATGAAGTAACTTGTCTGTTCTTCAATTCTCTGATACATTTGTGCTCATTCTGCAAAGTCTTGATAGCAAATGTCTTCTCATTATTTATAATACTGCCATAAAGCCTCCATGGGCATTTCTCAACACACTTAACCTCCAACTATCTTTTCTTATTGCACATAATTTAAACATCATGGCCATTTAGAATAGCCCACTTTTGGAATGCAGCCTGGCACTATTGAGAATTCTCAAACCTCAAGCCAAGCACAAAGTTAAATGTTTTATGATCACACTTTGGATCATACACAACTCGTCTCTTCCTCAAACTCTTTACAGTGTCATCCATATTATCCTCCTCACTTGTCCTTATAGAATTCATATCACCATCAGAGTCTACATATTCACTTATGCACTAATCATTATCTTCATTATTTCCTGCATCTGCATTATTGGCTGAAAATTTTTGTGTTCTAGAATTTGTTGCAAACTTATCTGCAACCTCATCAATGGACATATATTTTCTAGAACTTGGCTTTATTTTGTCTAGCCTCGATATATTCTTCATCATCAGATAATTCATTATCCTCCAAATCATCCTCTGTGTCACTTTCACCCATTGGTTAATAATCCAGATCTGCCTCAGACTCATAATTACCATCACCCATATGTTCTAAAGCCCCAGTACCATGAACTCCTTGCTCAACAGTCTCTTCCGCACCAACAGTTTGTTGTATAGGACCACTATCTGCTTCTACATCACCAACCTCCATTTTATGAGGGCCATCATTAGTATCAATTTCCACAGCTTCTTTGTCAGATTTTGCTTTACAAACCTCACCATCTGTACACTTGGTAGCATCAACATATACCTGTATGAAATTATTTTCTGCATTTATATAATGCAACATCTCAACGACCTACGTATCGTCATGAATTTCTCTTAACCCCTCTATAAGAGACACTCCGAGAATTCTATATAACATTCTGGCTTTCATATACCCCATAGCTTCAATATCATCTTTTAAATCAAAAAACCCTACTTTGTCAGGATTATTACCGTGTTTAGGCTTGATGGAGCCTCCCAGATAAACGACTCCACAACCCGGCTTTAGCAACTTACCACCATTATGGTAGTATATAGAAAAGGTCTCTATCATTCTGAAGAAAAAATAGAATATTAGCCACTACCCATATTATTTTATTTCCAAACCAAATAAAGAAATGTAAATCACTTTGCCACTACACAGACTAGTTATTAACAAATGTTTGTTTATTACTTTTAAATTCCTTAAAAGAAAATAGAACTGAAACTTTTCTAAATTAAACCGTAACTGTTCACCTTCTTCAATGGTCCCCATAACCATTAACACAGAAGCAGATAACTTTTTCATGGCCTACTTGTTCCCCACTATGTCGTTTTCAAGTTCCTTTTTTACAATAAAGTTTAAAGCTGTTTCAAGTACATCTCATGTCCTTTTCAAACACTTTTAAATAAAAAATAAGCAAACAAAACTATCTTACCTCCAATCCTGGTTGGCTTAGCTCACGATTCTGCAACAGACCTTCAAACTATCTTCAATCTTCAGTCTATCTATCTTCTTTGAAGCTCAATTAAAGGTTCGCATAAAGCAAATCATTCTTAGTAATTACCAAAGTGATTTGGGATTTAGGGTTATGAATGCTCAGCTTTGATTTTATTTGTTTTTTCAATTAGGCTAGTATAGAAATGTTAAAATGCACCGTTTACTATGAGAAAAAATAAAAAGCAAAAATCAAACGCACCGTTTTTATGTTAAAATGCCCCCTTTTAGTGTTCTCCTCTAAAACGCCGTGTTTTGACATGGAAAAAATTAGGTCTGATGTGGATTAAGACACCAGCAAATGCCCGACACTTAGGCATTGTATCACCGGATTCTCCATCGGTGATTCGGGTTGCCAAAATACAATAGTTCATGCCTTAAAATGCCAAGTTTCAAATGTGATGATTAAATAGTAAAAATTACAAAAAGTTAGGATTTTTTTTTGCAAATACCCTTTTATTTTTACATTTTTTAAGAATCTGACTTGGTGGTTTTTTTGCAAGTTTTTAGAAGTTAATTAACTTTAAATTTCTTAGGAATGAATCATGGTGATGATTTAATCACCAAGTAGTTTATTTTATAGATCCTTTAGATTTATTTCATTTTCTTTAGTTTTATTTATTTTGGCACCTTGTGTGATAAAAAGGTTGTAATTCTTTTCTCCTCCCTCTTTCTTTGTGTGCATGTATTTGTTTATTTTATTTATTTATTGCATGATAAAAGGTTGTAATTCTTTTCTCCTCCCCCATTTCTTCTACATGTGCATTTCACTTTGTTTGTGTTGTTAATTTAATTGTGGATATATGGATGTTGTGAGTCACACCAAATTTGCATGTAATTGGAATTTAGACTAAATTGTAAAATTGAAAAATTATTTGGAGGAAATTGCAATTTGATGTAAATAAGGAAATAATTAAATAGTTAAAGGTAATAAAACATAAAACACAAATGGAGGCCAACCGCAAGGTTGGGTAGGCATTCTAAAAGCCCATACCCAGTTTTCGAACCCAATCTTTGAGGACGGCTCCTAGGGCCTTCCGTGGAATCCAGTTATTGTAAAAGTGTGTTATAGGTCTCATCTAGGTGGCGACTCCCATCTCTGACTTGAGCTATAAGCCCCTGTTGTATTTTTAAGTGGGCCTTGAGCCCACACAGTATTGTTGTCGCCAAACACTTGGACGTGCACTGAACCCTGCCGCCTATATTGGCGACTCCACTGAGGATAGAGAAACTGATTCCAGTGTTTTGTGTTTTATCATTTTAGTTATTTATTTATTTCTTTTGCATTCATAACACTTTTTCACATATGAAAAATGCCTTAGAGGGGGGTGAATAAGGAAATCGAATTCAAATCCACAGTAATTGAAATTTAAACAAAAATAGAAAGAACGTTGGGAAGGAAGAATAAAGAACACAATGATTTAAGGAGTTCGAATTCAACAACAATCCTATGTCTCCACCTAACTTATCCCCAAGTTAGGATTTTCAATCACCCACAATCTTATTCACAAGATTATACAAGAGTTTAAGGCTCACTCTTACAACCTTACAGACAAAAGTTTCTAGGCTCACTCTTAAACCAAATCCCAAGTGTTTTAATGGCTAAACACTTAAACCAATTCCTTTAGAAATAAATCTCACTTCCCTTCTAATCTATCCCCAGACTTAGATAAAGTAGAAATTTTATTTCTAACACACAACCAACTCTCACAAGAGTTAACGAAACACAGATGAATAAATTAAAAATTTGAGAGCTTTGACAAATGCTTAAGAAAATGAATGATAATTAATTTTCCTGGGTTTCTTAGCATTCAATGGAGCTCTTGAAGGTGTTTATATAGATAAACACTCAAAAATATAGCTGTTGGAATATATCCGTTGCCTTCAAAAAATTCCCGTTTTTTGCTGTCAGGAGCGTCACTGAAATCAGACAGTATAGGTGTATCAACACGGTCCGCAACACGGTCCGTGCAACAGACCCGTGTGCGTTAATTTTGCACAACACGGTCCGTGCAACAGACCCGTGTGCGTTAATTTTGTGCAACACGGTCCGTGTACTTCTGCACGCCTCACCAACACGGTCCGTGCAATAAGACCCGTGTGCGTTAATTTATCTGCACGCCTCTCCAACACGGTCCGTGCAATCAGACCCGTGTGCGTTAATTTTTCTGCATGCCTCGCCAACACGGTCCGTGCAATGGACCCGTGTGCGTGAAATTTTTCTGCACGCCTTGCCAACACCAACACGGACCATGCAACTGATCCGTGTGCGTGAAATTCGCGCAACACGGTCCGTGTAATGGACCCATGTGCGTGAATTTCGCGCAGCACGGTCCGTGTTGACTTACACGGTCCGTTAACCTCGAAATGGTCTTAGCTATCTTCACGAAAGTTGTAGATAATTGTCTTATCTTTCCATAGCACTTTGAATCAGCTCATTTGGACATCTGTAGCTCAAGATATTGCTCAAATACTGAGAGCTGCTCAACATAAGATTAATGCTGCATATGCTGA
>CATIWM010110321.1:0-30184 GCA_949671775.1 Mallotus repandus | reverse complement strand
CTCTTCATTCTTCTCATGCAATTGTTCTTCTTCATTGGAGTGAGGAAGTGCAACATACTCTGGTGTCCACCATGATGATGTCTCATCAAATACAACATTTTGTGAGACATAGCATTTGCCAGTTATAGGATCACAACATCTCCATCCTTTTTTGTTCTCATCATAGCCCACAAAGATACACCTGGTTGCCTTTTTTCTCAAACTTGCTACGTAGATGGTCAGGTACAAATACATAACAAACACAACCAAATATTTTAAAGTGGCTCACAGTAGGTTTCATGCTCCATAATTTCTCAAATGGAGATATAAATCCCATCTTCGATTGAGGAAGTCTGTTGATTATATGAGCTACTGTTTTCATACACTCAGCCCAAAATCTCTCAAGGACATTCTTGGTATGCAACATGCTTCTACATACTTCTACAACACCATTCTGTTGTGGCGTATTTGGACAAGTCGGTTGCCTCCTAATCTTGCACTGGACAAGATAACTTGAGAACTCATCAGAGATGTATTCTCCCCCATTGTCAGTACAAAGACACTGGATTTCGCTTCCAACTTCACTTTCAACCATCAACTTGAAATCTTTGAATTATGCTAGAGTTTCAGATTTTTCTTTCATAAAATAAACCTAAACATATATTGAATAATCATAAATAAATGTCACCATGTAGTGCATACCATTGACTTATGACTGCTTCACTTTTCCAAATATATTTGAGTGGATTAACTCTACCTGTTGTTTTGCTCTGAATGATGACTCCTCAAATGGAAGTTGGTGCACCTTTCCATACTGAATCCACCACAAACCACGTTAGTACAAACATCAAGATTAGGTAGCCCTCTTAATAAGGACTTGGTCATCATCATCTTCCACTTCTGATAATTAACATATCCCAGCCATGCATGCCATAAGTCAGTTGTTTCATTACTCCTTGTCTTCTCCACAAAAGCATCTTCTGCAAATAAAACGTACATAGAATCTACTTTTTGTCCCTCCATTATTGGTGTGTCAACTATTTTAACTTGTTGACAAACCTTGACATCTTTGGGGCTAAACACAACATAATTGCCACAATCAGTTAAATCTGAAACTGATAAAAGATTCTTCTTCATGCCTGATACTTTGTACACATCCTCCAACTATACTTGTTGTTGATTCAAAAAGAAAGTGATCAGAGTGTCACCAATGTGAATGATTGGTAGTTGCGAGTTATTTGTAGTTACCACAACTCGCTTGCCTATGTACTCCGAAGCATTACGGAGCTTGCTTTTGTCTCCTGTCATGTGATTGGAACAACCCGAATAAAAAACCTAACACTTCTCATAATTAATTCTATGAGAACTAGATGCACTAGATGGTTGCTTTTCTTTTACTTCTATTATGGTAGCCATATAGCTAGGGACTTCCACAATCTCCAAAGTAGAACACTCTTCCATTTGCACAGTTTCTGCAAACAATGCTTCAGCATCCCACTCTGGTTCATCCTAGTAGTGATTGCTTATTGTCGCTACATTATTCTGAATAGTCTTTTTTTAGACCAACAATCTCTGACATAGTGTCCTTTCTTACCGCAGTTGAAACACTCGCCATTCTAATGTCTAAAATTCTTAGACTATTGATTGTTGTGTTATTGCCTCTGTTGGAAACCCTCTGATTTGACATTACCTTGTGTCTTCCCTCTATTGTTACCATGAGGTTGATTCTTCTTTTTATTGGTGAAGAGCACCACCTCTTCAGTATTCAAGGAAACTCTAGCCATTTGTTTTGCTAGTGTTTCTTGACTTACTAACAAATTCTCCAACTCTTTGATTGAAGGTTGTGTGGGCCAACCTTGAACTGCAGCCATGAAACTATGGTACTGAGGTCGTAGTCCATAAATAATGAGTCTCCTCATTCTGCTGCTGACTATTTTTGATGCCTCATCCAAATCAGCAATTTCTCAACATAGGAACTTCACCTTGGTAAAATACTGACTAATTGTCATATCTTTTTATGAGATAGACATTAGTTTATTTTCTGACAGTTAAAGTCTGGCGTTATTTTTCTTTGAGAACCGTAGAGCAAAAGAATCCCAAGCTTCTTTCGGTGTGGTAGCATTTTTGATGTGTTCCATCATCTCCTCTTCAATGGTTGTTTTGATTGCAAACATGACTTTCCCAGCTTTGATTCTCCATTTTCTGTGATTGCCAACATCAACTGGTGGTGGTGATGTAGATTCAGTCCCAGCAATAACCTTCCAGAGGCCTTGACCTTGCAAGTATGATTCCATGCAAGTTCGCCACATGCTAAAATTATCATTATTTAATTTTTTAATGGCACCGACATTACCCGATTCTGCCATAGTGACTTGGATTTAGCAGCCTCGCATTTCATCGAGCAAGCGTGGTTCCGAACCAATAAGCTTCACAGTTCCAAACTGTGCATGTGCAAAATCTCCCCCTTGTTGTAAATTGAAAAATTCTTAAAAAACTTTTATGATGTGAAAGATCAGTCAAAACTGCAACTACAGAGCATACTAAAAATTTCAAAAGAAATTACAACCACTGCTCTGATACCACTTTTTGAGATGGAGTCGATTAAAAATAACAATAAAATAATTATTAGCACATGAAAAATGGGACAATATAATAGTGAACAAGAAAATAAATTTTCAACTAAATAAATTAACTATTACAAAAGAAAAATATTTTATAACCCAAGCTCTTGTATACATACTACAAAATCCACCCACTAGTACCTCACTTTTATTTGCTACTCATGACACACTTTCTCTTATACACTACACAAACCACTCACTTATAACATTCACTCACACTCACAAATAATTTTCTTTTTCTCTTGATGTGTTTTAGCATGAAATTGAACACCTATTTATAGTACAAAATGCACTCTACAACAACCAATCATCACCATCCAACATTTACCAACGTTTTCATTATCTTTGTAGGCCAATCTTTTGCAAGTGCATAGTCCACTTGCTCTTGAAGTTGGTGGAGAATTTTGCTTAATTTTGATTGCACAAAAGAAAACAATCTAGAAGATTTTATTAGTGATGATTTTAACATATTGTTCCTCAAGATCAAAGAAAATTATGTGCTCCCATTTCTGATTATTTAGTTAATGATCAATGGAAAATTTCTCAATTTAATAATTCAAAGTTAGTTGCCAACATTACTGCTGTATCTCCTAAGCAAAATGAATCATATTTATGCATTGTTGAACACAACACACTTAGGCATATAATAAAAATATTATTAAGACCACAAAAAAATTACACACTTAAATATTATATCTTATAAAAAGATTAAACTTACAACTCTCAATATTACTCACACCACTCATGACTATTAATGTGAGTATAGGCAAACTCTCTAAAGAGGCTTCACTTCTTTATTTTATTCTTCCTTTTCTACACTCACATTACAAGACTTAGGGGGTATTTATAGTAATGAGGATTTAATACAAACTACACAAATAAAAAACTAAAAAATTCATAACCACACATTTAGGCTATTTTTATCACTACACAAAATGCTTTCTAACTAATCCACTCAATAATTTGCACTACACTAATTCACTTATTAAAAATAATTTGCACCTAGAAGTTTCCATTTAGGTTGGTGTTGCATTCATTAACACTCCCCCTAAATACCAGCTCTAACTCTTCGAGCCACCCCGAGTTGATGACAAAAGTTTTTGAACTTGTTGGCACTTAGTCCTTTAGTAAACGAATCTCCAATTTGTTCATCTGCCTTGACATATTTCATTTCAACCTCTTCTTAAAGGACCTTCTCTCTGATAAAGTGGTAGTGTACTTCCATATGCTTAGTTCTTGCATGGAAGTCTGGATTTTTTGCTAAACATATATCTGATTGATTATCACAATAAAGTGGTATTGCATAATTAACTTGTTGGTGTAGATCTTCTATCAGCTGTACTAACCATGAGCTTTCCTAAGCTGCCACTATCGCCGCTCTATACTCTGTTTCTATTATTGATAGAGACACCGTTGGTTGCCTTTTGCTACACCAGGAAATCACTCCAAAACCTAATTTAAAGGCATAGCCAGCTGTCGATCGATGCGTGTCATGATCTCCCGCATAAGTAGTATCACAGTACCCGATCAGTTTACAATCTTCACATTTCTTGTACAAAAGACCATAGTCCATTGCACTTTTGATATATCTCAGAATTCTACGAACAACTTCTAAGTGGGACTTCTTTGGATTTTGCATGTACCGACTTACCACACCAACTGTAAAAGAAATGTTAGGTCGAGTCAAAGTAAGATAAATGAGACTCCCTACAAGTTGTCGATACATCATCCCATCCTCCAGGTCTTTGCCTTCATGTGCGCAAAGCTTTATATTTGCTTCCATTGATGTTGAGATAGGCTTGCATTCAAGCATCCCAAATTTCTCTAGTGGGTCTCTTGTGTATTTCTACTGACAAATAAATAATCCTTCTATTGTACAGTCGACCTCTAGTCCAAGAAAATACTTGAGCTCTCCAAGTTCTTTCTTCTAGAAGCGTATTGATAAATTTTCTTTTGTTCGATGAATTTCTAACTCATCATTTCTTGTGATAATCAAGTCATCCACGTACACCAACACTATTGCCAATTTCCCTTCTATAGCTTTCACAAATAAGTTAGAATCTGCATGAGCCACAATATAGCCACATTATATAAAAAATTCAGCAATTTTACCGTACTATACTCTCGGTGCTTGCTTTAGTCCATAGAGAGCCTTTTTAAATTTGCAGACATATTCAGGATGAAGTGCACTCTTGAACCCCCTTGGTTAATTCATGTAGATCTCTCTATCCAATTCTCCATGTAAGAATGCATTTTTCACATCCATCTACCATAATTTCTAGTCTTTATTGGCTGCAAGTGCTAGAAGAACTGGTACGATTGCTATCTTTGCCACTGGGCTAAACATCTCATCATAGTCTAGTCTATACTGTTGAGAGAACCCTCGAGCCACCAACTAAGCTTTGTATCTCTCAACTGATCCATCAGGATGACTTTTGACCTTGTACACCCATTTATAAGAAATAGGCTTCACATCTCCTAGCTTTGGCACTAGATTCCCAGTTTGATTGTCTTTTAATGCGATGATCTCTTCTTCCATTGCTTTTACCCACTTAGAATCTTGCGATGCTTCTTCATAAGTCATAAGTTCTTTTGGACTCTCATTTCCTATAGCTACGTTAGCATACTTAGGGTTTGGCTTTCGTATCCTAGTTGACCTTCTGAGTTATGGTTGTGGACTTGTCACACCTTCTTGACTTGGTTCGACCTTTTCTTCTAATCTTTCATAAACACCAGTTTTCCAAGGACTCCTCACCCCACAATCTTCATCATCTAAATCCTCACCAAAATCAGGACTTTATTAGACCTTAATAATTTACTCCTCTATCTTCTCTTGAAGTTGATCTTCCATCTCTTTGGAATCTGGTAACAAATCTTTCTACAGAGACCACCATGAGGAAGCTTCATTAAACACCATGTTCCGCAATGTGTAACATTGTCCAGAAGTAAGATCACAACACTTCCACCCTTTTCTCTAGTTGTTATATCCTACAAAGATACACCAGATCACTTTTTTTTTCGAATTTGCTACGTAAATAACTTGGCACAAACATATAGTAAACACAACCAAATACTCGAAAGTCACTAACTGCAGGCTTGACACCCCACAGTTTTTCAAAGGGTGAAGTAAATCCCAATCATGGTTGCGGAAGCCTATTGATGACATGAGCTACTGTCTTCACACACTCAGCCCAAAATCCACCAAGTACATTTTTTGCATGCAACAAACTTTGACATATCTCTACAAGATTTTAGTTCTTCCTCTCAGCAACACCATTTTACTGTGGTGTATTTGCACAAGTGAACTGATAATGAATCTAAAACTTCTTCAAATACTAAGAGAACTTATATGACGTATATTCCCCACCATTGTCAGTGCGCAAACATTGAATTTTCCTGCCAACTTCTCCTTCAACCATTTCTTTAAATTCTTTAAATTTTATGAATGTCTCAGATTTTTCTTTTATGAAGAAAACCCAGACATATCTAGAGACGTCGTCGATAAATATGACCACATACCTCGTCTATCTGATAGACGATTGCTTGATAGGTCCAAACACATCCGAGTGAACAAGCACTAATGGCTCCTTTGCTCTAAAGTTTGACTCCTTATACGATAATTAATGTGCTTTACCAAAGTGACACGTCGCGTAAACTGTGTCCTCACAAACTTCAAGATGAGGAAGGCCTTTGAGCATCGACTTCTTCATTATCATTTTAAGCTTGTGATACCCGACATGACCAAGTCTTGCATGCCAGGTCTGCCATCTCATTCCTCTGAGTCTTGTCTACATAAGCCGATTCTGCTGACATTACATAAACAAACTCCAATCTGCATCCTTCCATTATTGGTATGCCAATGATTTTGATGTCTTGATACACCTTGACATCATCCAGACTGAACAAAATGAATTGGCTTAATGATGTCATTTGTGCCACCGATAGTAGATTTTTCTTCATGCCCAGTATGTGATAAACATCTTGAAGCAGCTCCTTTTTATAACTATAACGGGGTGTGATTGTTGTCTTGCCAGTATGAGCTATTGGCAACCTTGAGTTATTAGCAGTTACCACCACATGGCTTCCCTTTTACATGGCCACATCTCACAATTTTTCTTGATCACTAATCATGTGATTCGAACATCCGGAGTCAATGATCCAATCTTTCTCATAATCAATTCGTTCGGCAGTTGTTGCTATGAGCGTCAATTCTTCTTCTTCCATGGCAAATGAAGCTTCAATATCCCATTCATCATCACTTTCACTCATCTTCTTGGAAGTTGCTGCATTGCTCTCAGTAGTTTTTTTCTTTGACCAATAGTCTTTAGCCATATGACCCTTTTTACCGCAGTTGTAACAGTCACTATCAAACTTCTTCTTCTTCTTGAACTGTCTGCTCCTATTGTCCTTCTTTTAAGCTCCCCCTATTTATGAGCTCCCCTGATGAATTTTTTGTCTATCTTCATCTCTTCTTGATCCATTACCAGTATTATACTTGGGTTTTTCTTTGCCTTTGCTGCTAAAGAGCGCTTCATCTTCAACTTTTAGTGAGACACTACCCATTTGCTTAGCCATAGCTTCTTGACCAGTAAGTAAATTTTCAAATTCAATAAGCGATGGTTGAGTAGGCCATCCTTGTATAGCAGCAACAAAGCCTCTAAATTCAGGCCTTAAACCACGGATGATAATTCTCCACATCATGGGTTCTGCAATTTTAGCTTCTGGATCAAGTTCAGAAATCTCACAGCACAAAGATTTTACCTTGTGAAAGTACTGTTCAATCATCATATCATGTTGCGTAGTTAAGAGTAGCTCATTTTCAAGAAGTTGTAGTCTTGAGTCATTCTTCTTTGGCCAACGTATCCCATGCTACCTTTGTTGTTTCAGCATCCCGAATGTGCTCTAATATTTCTTCTTCAACTGTGGTCTTCAAGGCAAACATTTCCTTTCCCGCCTTAATCTTCAATTTGTGTAAGGTGCCATTTTCGTCTTCCACCGGTTGTATAGCTTCAATACTGCCAACGACCTCCCAAAGATCTTGTCCTTGTAGGTAGGACACCATACACGTCGCCCATGTGTTGTAATTTTGATTGTTGAGGTTCTTGATTCCTCTAACGACTTGATGATCACCCATCGCATTAGTAGTACCTTAGTAATACCAAATAATTTTTGTCAATAAACTTGTAGAGTCACAGACTACTCACGACACATAGAAGCTTACTCACTCACAATTTTTAGAATCCCTTTCTGATGTGGAAGATCGCTCAAAGCTGTAACTACAGATCATATTCAAAATTTCTAGAAATCAAACTAGTCTCATAAATAATTTCTAGACGTCTTTTCTGATGTGGAAGATCAGTCAATGCTGCATCCACAGAGCATACTCAAAATCTCTAGAAATCCTACAACTTGAGTGGTCCCAGAGGGTCTAGCTCTGATACCACTTGTTGAACACAACACACTTGGGCATATAATAAAAATATTATTAAGACCATAAAAAAAATTACACACTCAAATATTATATCTCACAAAAAGATTACACTTATAACTCTCAATATTACTCACACCACTCAAGACTATTAAGGCCTATGCCTTAATTAATTAATTATATATATATATATATAGGCAAACTCTCTAAAGAAGCTTTACTTCTTTATTTTCTTCTTCTTTGCCTATACTCACATTACAAGACTTATGGGGTATTTATAGTAATGAAGACTTAATACAAACCACACAAATAAAAAACTAAAAAATTCATAACCACACATATAGGCTATTTTTATCACCACACAAAATGCTTTCTAACTAATCCACTTAATAATTTTCACCATACTAATTCACTTATTAAAAATAATTTACACCTAGAAGTTTCCATGTAGGTTGGTGTTGCATTCATTAACATGCATTTGGACTTAGGTTAAGGATGGTTCTCATTTAGTAAATAGATGTGTAATCACTTGTGTACTTCTTATTAAGTAGTTCCTTGGAACTCTTTCATTTAGAAAGAGTTCTTTCCTCCATCACGTTCTTTCTTGTGTTAGCGTGCAATTCAGGGTTATCTCCCCATAGATGATAATTTGCAACAAAAAGGTACATCTTTTTCCTCTCATTGCTCTTTATGTTCTACCCATGTTGAGGATAAAGATCACCTTTCTGTTAGCTGCACTTTTGCTAAAGCTATATGGCGTTCCATTGCTTTCCTTTTTGGTAAAAGTATTCCGAATTCGGGCTTTTAGCTCATTCTTATTTCAGCTGCTATGTAGTACTCTTTTAGATCCTAAGTTGCAGTGTGGTAGCATTGTGGAATTTGGCTGTTATCAATGGGATTTGGGTGATTTGGAAGGTTTTTAATGCAGCTATCTTTGAAGGTGAAGTCCCTAATATACACTATGCTCTCAAATCTATTTTGTCTACTTTAAAGAGACTGACTTTTTCTGATTTGGGCACATGTTTAACTGCATTGATGAATTTCATATCCTCAAACTTTGAACATTTATGGCATCCCTAGAAAGGCTCTGAGGATTATTATTGTGGTCTAGCAGCCCCCACTTGCAGATTAGATTAAGGTAAACATTAATAGGTCTTCCTTTAGAGCTCCTGGCTCTTCGAGTGCAGGTTGATTTATTGTACTACTACTGGTTTTCCCCGTGGTGCGTTTGCATTCAGTTTGGGAAGAAATTTTGCTTATTTTGTCAAAGTTGCAGTAGGAATATATAATGTGGCTATTGTTTGGCATAAGAAATGGCACACCCTTTGGCTTGAGTCTGATTCAATTTATGTTGTTCAATTATTCAAAAGTCATTCTACGCAAGTTCTATGGAAGCTTAAACATTGTTAGATTCAATGTTTGCATAATGCTTCACAAATGACTTTTAAGGTGTCTCACATATATCGTAAAATAGCTCTGAATTGTATTGATTGATGTAACATATAGATATAAACATGTAGTGATACACGATGATATTGATAACACAACATCATGAAGTTACAAAACTATATCAGGTTATTAAGATGATAAACTAACTGACTAATGTTGATCCTTATCACCCTCCCTCAAGTTGAATATGGAGTTAAGGACATTCAACTTGTTTCACAACAACTAAAATAAGTTTTTGGACAATGGTTTGGAGAGGCAATTGGCTATTTGGTCACCTAATGATATGTAGCGAACTTGAAGCTCTTTTTTGAAGACTTTGCCATGCACAAAATGGTAGTCTATCTCAAGATGTTTCTATCAAGAGTGGAACATCGACATATTGGTGAGATAAGTCACTGAAAGATTATCACACCAAAGGATGGGTAAAGAGTTTTGTGGACAGCCAAGCTCGCGGAGGAGTGATTGAAGCCATGTAATATCCTGGACAGCAGTAGTGAGCGCTCAGTGTTTCGCTTCTGTTGAGGATTGGGCTACACACCTCTATTTTTGAGAGCTTCAGCAAATTAAGTTTGGTCCAACATAAATGGCGTAGCCTATGGTTGACTTCCAATCGTCAAGAGAGCTAGCCCAGTCAGAATCGATATAGACTAAAATAGCGACAGACTTAGATTTTTGAAGCAGAATGCCATGATGAATAGTGGCCTAAAGGTACCGAAGGATTCTTTTAACTGTTGTCCAGTGTTCACCAGTGGGTGAATGCATAAATTATGCCACTTTATTTATAGCAAAGGAGATGTCCGGTCTTGTGAAAGAAAGAAATTGTAAATTGCCCACAATGCTTCAGTACTGAGTTACATCCGAATAGGTTTGCTCTTGATGAATTAAAAGAGCATTTTTAGAATAAGAAGGAGTATAAATGCCATTTGTTGTACTCATATTTGCCTTTGACAAAATATCGACAATGTAATTTGTTTGTGTCAAAAGCAGTCCGGAGTCAAGAAATTTTGCTTCAATCCCCAGGAAGTGGTGTAGAATTCCAAGATCCTTGATGGCAAAATGTTTGCCAAGATAATGAATAATGTCAAAGGTGAATTTTAATAAAGAACTTGTGAGCACTATATCACCCACTTAGATGAGATAAAAAGAAGTGATGCCATGAGCATTGTAAAAGTATAAGGAATTTTCTATTTTAGAACCTTGAAATCCAAGTTATTGTAAAGCATGAGTTAAGCGCTACCACTGTATTAGAGGTCGCTTTAAGCCATAGAGAGAGCCCTTCAATTTACACAAATAATTGGGTAATTTAGGATCAACGTAACCTGAAGGTTGCTACATGTAAATGTCTTCATCAATGGTGCTATGTAGAAAAGCACTGGAAACCTCTAGTTGTTTGATTTCCCAATTGTTGCCCAATACCAATGATAAAATTAGCCAAATTATGCATGGCCTAACAATTGGATTGTACGTATCACTGAAATTGACACTAGGACATTGATGATAGCCCTTGGCTATGAGCCTTGCTTTATATCGATCAATCTTGCCTTGAGGAGTGTATTTAATACGATAAACCAACTTACAGCTGATTTCATTGATATTTTCATATAGTGGAACAAGGTCTCAAAGGTGGAACAAGGTCCCATGTTCAGTTGGTTTTAAGAGCATTAAATTCTGCCTCCATTGCTTGGCGCCATTGGATAGATTTTAATGCTTGTTTGTAGGTGGTGGGTTCGGGAGGAGTTGTAATGGTAAGAAAGGTTTTGGGTTTCAAGTTACCAGTTTTTGACCTGTTAAGCATGTGGTGTTTTCGGGTGGGTTGGGAAGTTTATTGATTGGTTTCAGTGGTGTAGGAGGTGAAATCAACCACTAGTGGGAGACTGGGGCTGTTAGTATTTGGCGTGGTAGTGGTTGGTGGTAAGTTGGATTCAGAGTTGGTGGAGGTTTCGGCAGTATTATTTTCTGGATGAATATCGGGCTATGTTGGTGATAGGAATATTGCAGATTGAGTTGTATTTGCGAAAGAGGGTTGTCGCAAGGTGGGAATTATTGGCACTAGTAGTGTTGGAAGTGTGGTGGGAATTGATGGAGGAGTGGGTTGTATGGGGATAAAGATTGTATTTGAGGGAGTTCCAATGGAGAGTGGACTCTGTATGCTTTCATCCTTGAAGGGAAACACCTGCTCATGAAAAATAATATGTCGTGAGACAATGATTTTTTGAGTAATAAAATTAAGACAATAACAACCCTTTTATAGTTTACTATAGCCCAAAAAAAATACACTTTGAGGAACGAGGTGCTAATTTTTGCTTAGATTATCGACGTAGCCAAGGGTAACATAGACAACCAAAAATTTTAAAAGAACGATAGTCAGGTGAATTGTGAAAAGGTGTGTGGTATGGTGTAGTATTATGAACGGTTGGAGTTGGTAATTGGTTGATGACATATATGGCTATCTCAAAAGCAAAAGGAAAATATTTTAATTGTATAGAAGAATGATTTAGCAAAGAAAGGCTAGTTTCAATAATGTGCTTATGTTTACGCTCAACACAACCATTTTGTTCAAGGGTGTATGGACAAAGAGCTACGTTAATTTATGCCATGTTCAGACAAGTATGGAGTTAGAATTTGATATTCTCCACCCCAATTTCTTAAAATATTTTAATGGACTTATTGAAGAATTTTCTACAATATGTCAAAATTTAATAAATGCATTCAAGACTTTAGATTTGTAGGTAAGAAGATATATCCAAGAATATTTACTGTAATGATCACAGAATAAGACATAATATCATTTTCCATCACGAGAGGGAACTAGGGAAGGTCCCCATAAATTTGAGCAAATAAGTTCTAAAGAATGAGAAGTAGTATAAGATGAAGGAGAGAAAAGACAAATGATGACTTTTACTAATTAAACAAGCATGACACCAAGAAAATTCTTTATTTGGTGTTTTTATTTGTGACTTTAACAAAATTTGTCAAACAGTTATCAATGAAGCATGAGTAAGGCGAGCATGCCATGTTTAAAGTGAACAAAGAAGAGAATGTTTTGAAGATGGTGAAGGAACATGCATCGTGTCCAGAGAGTAGAGTCCATGTTTATTCTGGGCTATAAGTAGCAAATTCGTCCTGGGCATATCCTTGATTTTAAAATGGGAAGGAAAAAATTCAACAGAAACTTTGTTAGTACCAGTGAATGAACAAATATAAAGTAAATTATTGCAAATATTAAGAATATAAATAATATTGTCAAGAGAGAAATAAGTATTCTTGGTTTAATAGCAAAAAGATCTAGTGTGTAAAATAGGAAGTGTTTTACCATCTCCAATTATGATGTCATCAGGGCGTTGATAGTCCTTTTTAGTACTCAAATTATCATTGTCTGGTGTTAAGTGATGAGTAGAATTAGAGTCCATAATCCACTGTTGTGATGAAGGAAAGGAGGAAGAGGCTAAGTTTGTGGATAGTCTGGGATCAGTAAATCAGTTGAAGGTGTTGAGTTTGGGTGAAGAGCAATTTTTACCAAAATGGCTAATTCCTTGACAATTATGGCATCAAAGAGAAGTAGGCAAGATAGGTGAATAAATTGAATTGTTTGAATTGTAGGTTGAGGCAGATGACTTGGTCGAAAACCTATGATTGGAGTTATATAAAGGACCTCGGCCACGTCCTCTTTATGGTCCGCCTCTGCGACCTCTAGCAGGAGAAGATGTAAATAAGGTAGAAGGTGTGGGGAGAAAAGGCTCTTTTCGTTTGGCTTCAGCTTGCAAACTAGTTTCTTCATTGAGAAGGAGACCATAAAGGTAATCAAAAGTGACTGTATCGGAACGATTCTCTAGTGAATAGATGAACAGACGGTAATCAGTGCTAAGTCCATTGGTAATCACATAAATTAAATCATCATCATTAACCAGATTTTGTAAAACACTGAGTTGATCTGCCATGGTTTTTGCTTGTTGCATATAGGCTGAGATGGATTCAGAAGTGTCTTTTTAAAGCTTGAAGAATACAAACTTTATTGTCCGGATTTAAGCTTTTGAACCGGAGGTGTAGGTGCGGGCTAACCTGTCCCAGACATCTTTGCCATTAACAGCTCCAATGATCTGTGGAATAAAGCTCTCAATGATAAAGCTGAGGATATAGCTCAAGACCAATTTGTCTTGTCCAAACCATGCTTCAAATTGAGGGTTGATTTAATTTTTTTATGTTCTTTGTGGAGGAGCTAGGAATCGTCCATCAACAAGTTTGGTGAGATCGTAGCTATGAAGTAGAGGCATGATTTACGCTTGCCATAGTAGGTATTTTCTTAAGTTTAGCTTGACTGGTGAGTGTGTAGAGATATTAGGAAGAGAAGAGACTTGTAAGGTAGAGGAATTAGAGCTAGCAGGAACTAGTGAAGAACTGGTGGAGCTTTCGGTGGCCATTGGAAAATTTTAGGTTATGAAACTAATTTGGAGCTTTGAATTGTATTGATTGATGTAAGATACAAATATATACATGTAGTGATACACAAAGATAGTGACAATACAACAACATGATGTTATTATTGGTGTCAAATTATGCATAGTTGTAGGACATTAATTTACATACATTTGCATGATTTTAATTATATTTAGTATAGGTAAGCATATGGATATGGGAACTTTTGATTTTTCTTTGTTTTGATAGGAAAAATGAAGTTTGAGAGCTTAAGGGAGTAAGATGAAGACAAAAGGAAGAGAAGAAGAATAAAGTTGCAGCAGAGCCTTTAATGTGCAATTACGGATAGGTTCAAGATGATAGAGTCTTGAGATGTCGATCCTTTTGTGAGCGAGGATTTTTATGTGATCGCGGTTTCCTGCCAGCCAAAGCTGCTACCATGATCGCGACTTCAATACGCGATCGTGGGTGTCATGCTTCTAGTGTGCCTGCCATTGATGTGGACCTGCAAAAAGAGAGAAATGTAGGGGTGCTGAAAGGACAAAAAGCCAAGGCTATAAAAGGGCAGAAATACTCATTTTAGAGGAGGTCTTCTTGATATTTTTTTGGGGTTCATTGTAGAGAAAGGCTCAACAACTTAGGAAAGGAAGAAGGAAGAGAGCAAGCTACCCTAAAGATTTGAAGCTTCAGATAACAATTCTTCTTTCCTTTTTCCTGTATTTTGATTGATAAATGTTGAGCTTAGTTGTTAGTACTTTAAGGATGTCGAGCAATATAGCCATGTGTGACTAGATTTAGTTATGTTGTTGGGATAATGAGACCCATTTGATTTAATGTTAAGTTGATGTTTAATATTACTTCTTGTATAAATATTGTGTTTGTTGTTTTGATTAAATGTGATGTTTTGGCCAGATATAGATCTAAACAATGAGAATTGGTAGATCTAATACATGTTAGATTTGTTAATTGACTTGAGAAAGCTTAACACAATTTGATTCTCTTATGGGTTTTACTTAATGCCATGTATGATTGATTTTAGCTACTGTCATATAGATGCTAAGAGTTAAGCTTTGGCTTTGAGTTCATTTGATACATATGCATGTTTGAGTTGAGAGTATCACTCGAGAGAGGGCTCTTGATGACTATTTGATAAACCTGAGATATGTATTATGAAGTCAATATAAACATCTTGTTAACTTAATAAAAAATGTGGTTCTTCATGTCCCAACAACATGTTTTTCCCATTGATTGTTTGTTTGATTATTTTCCTTGTTAATTAGCACTCTTTAAATCCTTGAACTTAATTGTTAGTTTAGTTTATTGCTTGTCTAAATTAAATCAATCTTGTCAGCTTCAAACATAAACAATCAAGATTAATAGGTGTCTTAGTACTAATTTTTGTGGGACATGACACTCTACTCACTATTATATTACTTGTCTGACCTGTGCACTTGTGGCAAGCAGTCAATAAGTTTTTGGCACCGTTGTCGGGGATTGGGCAACTATCATCACAATTAATCAACATTGTTATGGATTAGAGCATTCTCTATTTTTACATTTTGTTTTTTATTTGTGTACTCTGTTTTAGGTACTGTTGTGGTGGTGCATATACAATACTAGACGTGCAAGAGGAGAACCATTGATATTTGTCTCAGATTTATCAAAAGAAATCTAAGAGCATGTCTAGAACTGTGACTACACAGCAAGGAGATCAGCAAGTTGATGCAGAGCAAACTCTCCTTGAGTTTTCTATGTCGGGTTTGGATGGAGCTCAACAGAGCATTGCAAGACTAAATATAAAGGCTATTAACTTTGAAATTAAGCCTGCTCTCTTGCAAATGATCCAATCCACTATCTAATTCCATGGTCTACCTTTAGAGGATCCAAACATGCATATTGCAAACTTCTTAGAAATTTGTGATACATTCAAGTATAATGGAGGTTAAAATGATGCCATTCACTTGAGACTTTTTCCATTTACTCTCAAAGACATAACTATGGTATGGCTTAATTCTTAGCCACCAGCCTCTATTACCACTTAGGACCTTCTAGCTCGAGCATTTTTGGCAAAATATTTTCCTCCTGTGAAAATAGTAAAGATTGTGAAAGACATAACCACTTTTTAGCAATATGAAAATGAATATTTGTGTGAAGCATGGGAGAGATTCAAGGAATTGCAACGAAGTTGTCCATATCATAGTCTTCCTAAAGACATTCTCATTCGAACCTTTTATAATGGTGTGATGAGATCCACAAGGGACATTATTGATGCAGCTACAGGTGGATCTTTGATGTGTAAAACCATTGATGGAGCTTTTGGACACTTAGAAGAAATGGAAAACAACAACTGCCTATGGCCTTCAGAGAGGCAATTAGCTCCTAAACAAGGAGGCAAGTTGGGAATTGATGATGTTACTTCTATCCAAGCTCAACTTGCTGCTTTAAATAAGAAAATTTGAGACTTATCTATAAGAGGTAATGCGGTACCCTCCTCTTCTTCAGTAATGCTTTGTGAACATTATTAAATGTTTGACCATTCAACACCTAAATGTGGAATTAGGAATGGAAATATGTATGGAGAATGAATCTTAGAGAATTGCAACTACATTGGGAATCAATTCAAACCAAGGCAGAAAAATAACAATCCTTACTCAAGTACATATAATCAATGATGGAGGAACCACCCAAATTTCTCTTGGAGCAACAGTCAGTCGTCACAAGGATTTCAAAACCAATTTTCTAAACCATCAGCCTTCACAAGGATTTCAAAACCAATTTTCTATGCCAACACCACTACCTGGTTCCAATCCAAGTCTATTCATGAGAGGTTTTCAGCCATTGAGTCAAAATTTGACAAGTTCTTAGATCAATAATCAAAATGATAAGTATGACCAAATTTTCAAAAATCACTCTTCATTGATTCATAACATTGAAGTTCAACTTGGTCAGCTTGCAAATGTAGTTGCAACTTGAGCTCAAGGCCATCTTCCAAGCAACACAGAAGTTAACCCAAAAGAGCAAGTCAAAGCCATTTCCTTAAGAAGTGGTAAAGAACTTCAAGGACCTCAACAATCACCTCCAAGATTTAAGACAAATGAATAGCAACCAGAGCAAAAAATTAAAGACGCACTAGTTGAAAGTCAAGAGAAAAGACTTAGAGTATCAAACAAAGCTCAGGAGAAGCAACCTGCTCCTACTATAGATTCATCAAAATATGCACTAAAGTTGGCTTTTCCTTTGAGATAAAGGAGGATGAATGATAATAAGAAGAGATTTGTTAAGTTTATTAAAACTTTCAAGAAATTGGAGTTGAAGGTACCCCTCTCAGAAGTTCTGAATGAGATGCTAAAGTATGCTAAATTCCTCAAAGATATAATCACCAACAAGCGGAAATGGAGTGACAACAAGATGGTACCCTTGACAGAGACTTGTAGCTCTATTATTTCCAGAAAAATACCTATCGAACTCAAGGATCCAGGGAGTTTTACAATTCCTTGCATACTTAACTCTAAAGATTTTCCTAAATGCTTGTGTGACTTAGGAGCTAACATTAATCTTATGTCATTTTCTCTTTTTAAGGAGCTGAATCTTGGAGAGGTGATCAACACCAATATAACACTTCAACTTGCTGATCATCAATCAAGAAGCTTTACGGAGTAGTTAAAGATGTACTGGTGAAAGTTGACAAGTTTGTATTTCCAATGGACTTTATTATTTTGGATTTTGAGCAAGACAAGAACTGTCCCCTGATTTTAGGGAGACCTTTTCTTAATACTGAAAAAGCTTTAATTGATGTCCTTGAAGGCAAGATCACATTAAGAGTTGGAGAAGAGAGAGCATAATTCATAATGCACAATTTCAACAAGGATATAAGCACCAATAATCAAAAAGGAAAGGATTAGCTAGTGAACAAGGAAGTAAAAGAAGTAACTTTAGTCTTAAAGATGCCACAAACAAAGCCAAAATAGAGTCATGTAACTCTTTAAATACAAGATGAAGTGAAAAATACCAAATCAAAGGTGAAGATGAAAAAGAAAGTGAAGCAAGTGATTGGATTGATTTGTCCCCCTAAGAATAATACTTTCTCAAAAGGAAAAATGAAGTTTGACTCAAATGATAGAAGAAATAAAGAACAACTAATTTGGGTCAACAAAGACATAGGACAGTCATCCTTGGCACCCATTTAACTTATGAACCACAAGGAAATGGTTAAGCTAATGACCCTAAATTAGCATGTTTTTGAATTTTGCACCTTAATTTTTCTTTTTAGTTTCATTTTCAATCTTAACTTAAGCAGTGTTAGGGTCATTTATTTTTACCTTTTAATTTTAATGTTTGAGTCATGATGCTTTACCAAGTATTTGTTGTTAAGTACTTTTAACTGACTGATATAATGAGTTCGTGTAGCTGCAGGGTAAAATCCGCGATCGATAAAATTATCGTGATCATGAAATCAACTCTTGGAAACAAACACGACCGCGGATTTCTTGATAGCTAGAGATAGTGCATGATCCTCGCTCACGGAAAAGTCAGCGATCGTGATTTTCAGGCTCTCCTTTTTGTCACGATTCTGTGTAAATCTGCAATCACGTATTTACCTTAATTTGCACTTTATCTAGCCGCCATCCACCTTTCTTTTCAAAACCTGATCCCTATATTTTTCGCAACCCCCCCTATCTTCTCAAAGAAATCGTTACCTATTTAATTTCCTATCAAATCAACCCAAATCTCCCAAATTCCAACCTTATTTCCTTTCCTTTAAATTTATCCTTATCCTTTCTTCTTTTCTTCCCCATTCACTTCAACCTCTCTCTACTCTAAAACAAAGCATTCCTTCACCTTTACGTTATGGTGTCCACTTATAGCAAAAAGAAGAAAAAGATTATTGAACTTCAACTTAAGGAGAAAGAAATAAACCTTGCAAAGAAGTATGACGCCCTTTTCCAATCCTTACAGAAGAAGAAAGGGATAAGTATATTGTTTTATCTCAGAAACCATTTGTTATTCCTAAGCATTCGGATATGGAAACTCTAGAATAGGTTAAGCTCAAGGATAGGGTATTGAATTTGTGTGATAGATTGGATATGAAAAAGCTTACTGGTTTAACACATGCTATGTTTAGAGATTTGACCTTGGTGTTTTATACTACTTTGAAAGTCTCTTATCAGGCTTATTTGAAATTTGAATATTGGCTTAATGGAAAATTAATTGTTATTGACTATGATGTTATGCTACATGTGTTTGTGTTTCCACATGGATGACTTTGTGAGCCACCAAACATGTATAATCCAAGGGAGTTCTGGAAGGAAATCACGTCACCTGAAGAAGTTTGGGATACCCACGGCTCACCAAATGGGTTGATTAAGGATCACAGCTATATCATTATGCACAAGTTTATTTGCTATTCAATTTTTGGGAAAATGGAAAGCAAAAAAGTATCCAAGTAGGAGTTGTTGATATTATAGTGCTTGCACACTTCTACCAAAATTTCCACCACATATTTCATTTTTTAGACACTGTGGCATATGGCCAAAGCTCCCAAAGCATCAATCTCTATGGGAAATATAGTGATAGGATTAGCTCTGCATTTTCAAGTCTTTAATCCCCTTACCACCAACATAGCATCAATTTTGCAAGAACAGCTGAATTCGAGTGTCCTCATTCATGCTGAAATATTGGCATCTGCCACAGAGCTAAGAGAGCCTACCACACGAAAATGTTTTCACCTAAGACAATTAGCAAAGAGGAAAAATTTGCCTAAAATTTATTATAGAGCATACCAAGCAGCAGAAGGATTAGAGGAGGGTGAGCAGGAAGAGGAATCACATCAGCCCCCTACACCATCATATAATGACATGAACTAGGTCATGGAGAAGTTGGATCTATTGACTGCTACAATCAACTCTCATTTTGAGATTCTCAAGAAATCAATGAATGCGCACTTTCAGAGTTTGGAACAGTCGGTGGAGACTAAATATCATGAGCTGAATGATAAGTTAATGGATATGAAAGATAAGCAGTCATATCATTTCTTTAAGCTGAAAGAGTACTTTCGAGAAATATGGCATGTCCGTCTTCCTTCGCCATCCCTGATAAGGAGAACTACTCAAGATCCTACCCTAAGAACCGACCCTTCTTCATCATTGCAGCCTCAACCATCTCCTCCACCCTCTCCTCTACCCTCCCCTCCACAAGGGGAGTAACTCTTTTTCCCTATCTGTTTTGCAAATTTCATTTTTTATACTCTTGTTGTGAATTTTATTTTATTTTTTTTTGTATTTTGGTTTTTAATTATGTTTATGCATTTAAATACTATTTTTATTTTTGCATTCATATACCCAATCACATTGAGGTAAATGTGCAATTCAAGTGTGGGGGGGAATCATCTTGCATTGTTAGTATATTTTAGGCATCGTATATATGCATTTTGCATTTGTGTATTTTGACCCTTTTTTTTTTTGGAAATTTTGATACTCGACACTTTAATTTTTGCAAAGTATCTTTATGATTAATTTTGTTTATGTTCGTTAGTTTTGTTGATTTCTATATGTTTAATCTTCTATTAATGGTTAGTTTGGAATCTTTTAAATTTTGTTAACACTTTGAGTTGAGAATTCTTGAGTTTTTGATAAATCTAATGTATGTTGTTGCTAGCTTGATCATGATTATGAATAATTATTTTGTGAGTTTGTATTTTGAATGAACTAAATTCCGCTTTAGGGTCGTTTTAAGTTGTATGCAAAAGGAATCGTAAAAACACTCTTTTTCATTCTTAAAAAATGAATAAAGTGCTTAGGAACTCAACTTCCATCTACACCAATGCTCTTTCACAAGAGTATGAGTATTCATAGAACCCTCTCAAGGTGTTCACGTTGAGTAGTTTAGGAAAGATGGGGAACTACCAAGAGAAGGAAGAAAAAGCACTAAGTAAAAGTAAATAAAAAGGCTAAGAGTTGATTTCCGTATGCCAAATTAAGAACGACCTTAATGTGGAGTCTTTTTCATTCATACATGCTTCTTCCAAGATTTTGATTCATTTTTGTGAGATAGCAAGTAAATAGCATGCTCTTCACTTGGTAAATTTTAATTCTCAACTTGATTTGTTAACCTTGTTTTTGAGTTGCATAAGCTAGCTATTAGAAGGAGATTGACATGTATGCTTGATGAAATTGTAAACATACACTTTGTTCATTATTTTGATAGTTTGTGCTTGTGAGTTTGCTTGAGGGCAAACAAAGATCTAAGTGTGGGGGTATTTGTTGGTGTCAAATTATGCATAGTTTTATGACATTAATTTACATACTTTTGCATGATTTTAATTGCATTTAGTATAGGTAAGCATATAGATATAGGAACTTTTGATTTTTCTTTGTTTTGATAGGGAAAATGAAGTTTGAGAGCTTAAGGGAGTAAAATGAAGAGAAAAGGAAGCAAAAAAGAACAGAGTTGCAACAGAGCCTTCAATGTACGATTGCGGCTAAATCCACGATTGCGGATAGGTGCGAGATGATAGAGCCTTGAGCAAAGCTATAACCACGATCGCGGCTTCAATACGCGATTGTGGGTGTCAAGCTTCTAGTGTGTATACTGCTGACGTGGACCTGCAAAAAGAGAGAAATGCGGGGGGTCCTGAAAGGATGAAAAGGCAAAATTATAAAAGGGCAAGAATACTCATTTTAGAGGGAGGTCTTCTTGATATTTTTTTGGGGTTCATTCTAGAGAAAAGCTCAAAAACTAAGGAGTGGAAGAAGGAAGAGAGAAAGCTACCCTAAAGATTTGAAGCTTCTGATAACGATTCTCCTTTCCTTTTTCCTGTATTTTGATTAATAAATGTTGAGCTTAGTTGTTAGTACTTTAAGGATGTTGAACAATATAGCCATGTGTGGTTAGATTTACTTATATTATTGGGATAATGAGACCCATTTTATTTAATGTTAAATTGATGTTTGATATTGCTTCTTATATACATATTATGTTTGTTGTTTTCATTGAATGCTATGTTTTGGCCAGATATAGCTCTAGTTTTGATCTATGCAATGAGAATTGGTAGATCTAATAGACTCACAAATACTTGTTAGATTTGTTATTTAACTTGAGAAAGCTTAACATAATTTGATTCTCTTATAGGTTTTGCTTAATGCCATGTATGACTGATTTTGGCTATTGTCATAGTGATGATGAGAGTTAAGCCATGGCTTTGAGTTCATTTGATTAATATGCATGTTTGAGTTGAGAGTATCACTCAAGGGAGGGCTCTTGATGGCTATTTGATAAACCTAAGATATGTATCATGAAGTCAATATAAAAATCTTGTTAACTTAATGAAAAATGTGGTTCTTCATGTCCCAACAACATGCTTCCCCCATTGATTGTTCATTTGATTATTTTACTTATTAATTAGCACTCTTTAAATCCTTGAAATTAATTGTTAGTTTCTTTTATTGCTTGTCTAAATTAAATCAATCTTGTTAGCTTCAAACATAAACAATCAAGATTAATAGGTGTCTTAGCACCAATCTTCGTGGGACACGACACTCTACTCACTCTTATATTACTTGCTCAACTCGTACACTTGCAGTAAGCAGTTAACAGTTACAAAAATATATCAGATTGTTAAGATGATAAACTAACTGACTAATGTTAATCCTTATCATATCGCGAAGGGAATTATGTTGCTGATTTATTAGGAAAGCATGGCGTGACTGTTTCTTCTCCCATTTAGTGGGACTCGGCTCCATCGTTTTTGAATTCAGCCATTTGTAATGATTGTTGTAGATGTCCTAGAGGTTCTGTTAATGCCTTTCAGGTTTCGGTTTTTATGCTTCATTTTGTATGACCTTTCTTATTTTTACTTCAATATACTTTTTGGACAATAGAAAAATGATGCCAATGCTAAGAGGGTGTCAACCTAGTTGAGATAGTCAGGTGCGTTCCTGATTTTTGGCTTCTAATATTTTACTAAAAAAAACTACTCTCTTCTAGCTAATACAATTGATTTTAATTACTAATGTTTTGCTAATTTAGCGACTATATTTGACAAAATTAATGTTATTTCATTGTAATTTTTTTAAAATTTTTATCTATAACACATGTATTTTAGACATAATAAAAAAATATATATTACGACACTCAACCATTTTTATCACCTATTATTAATTTACCTTTTGAGAATTGTCACGGACAGCAAGCTTTTTAGGATAATTCATCCCAAAAATAAGTTTCCAGAGCCCCCAATTGCACATTTTTTGACGATGAGGAGCTTTTCCATCCTTCCTAGCCTGTAATGAAGAAATGCTTAATCAGGTTAAATATTAATTAAAGTTGCTAAATTAGCTTGACACTATAACCGGAATTCAAAACCTATTTTGACAGAATCCAAATTTTTTGCCACTTAAATGACCATTTTTTAAAGATAAGCATATCCTCTATAAATATCACTATATGTATAATGGCTATTTAATTTAATATTTTTATATTGATTTGTTGTATCATTTAATATGATATTATATTGTTGGTAAATATTATTTTTATAACTAAATAATGTATATATATTTAGAAATAAATTTTGTTGAATTAAATAATATAACAACATCTAATTAATATAATGAATTAATATTTATGTGTTAAATTAAATAACAATAGCATAATGACAAAACAATATAACGTAAGATAATGCATGTAGTAAAAATAAATCAATACTACAATACAAAAAGAAATAATAATAAATAAATAAATAAAACAACTCATACCGTTGAAGGCTCATTGCGCTTTTTTCCGGGTCTATCAGCAGGATCATTTCTTTGTTATGAAAATGATGACCTATTATAAAAAATTTGTAAATACAATCGGCAGATTCACATAATTAATTACATGTAAAAAATATGGATATTGTAATATAATCATTGTTCGTGAACACAACAAAAGTACCGTAATATCATATGGAAATATGGATTAATATTTTTAAGTGAATTAATATTATTCATATTGAATTAATACCAATATTAATTAAAAACAATACTTTTATGATTAAGCGGAAAATAATATTACCAATAATTATACAATGTGTATGCAGTACCAGGTAATTACATACATAAAAAAAATGAAGAAAATATTGCAATATGTCAAAAATATATAGAAAGATTGAATAGGAAATTCTATGGTTATTTGGTTTTTTAATTACTTTTATTTTATTTTGTCTTTATTACTATAGAATGAAAGTGTATTTCATCATCTGATGGTGATTATTGACAAAGTATATTTTACTTTGTAACCATAGAATGCACCATTTTGAATAACTTACCTGCAAAAGGTCTATCTATCGGTTATAGACCCATCTCTCCATATATATAGTAGAGACAATAGAAGGTAACTCTAGATAGAAGTAATTCTAAGTATTAATGGTTATTGTTATTATTATTATTTTTTTGAAAGCAACTCTGAGTAGTTATCTGGTTGAGGGCATTCTCTTTTATTTTCAATAATTTGAATTTGATTTTTGGATTAATATATATAAAAAATCTACTTTTAAAAAAATTAAACTGATGTGGGGAATGTACCCTTAAAATCATATATATACATGTATAAAACAAGATTTCAATATTTAGAAACAATAAAATGATAAATTTTCAACATTTTCTCATAACAAAAGAAAAACAAAAGGAGAGAGTGGAGATTTCCTCAAATATATGATTTTATGTGAGAAATGTAGAACAAATTGATGATTATCCACCTTTATATACTCTTTTGTTATCTTAATGTTACTATATTATTTGTAGAAATGGCAGCGAAAGAATCATGTTAAATAATTAAATGTGAGTCTGAGTCTCTTCTAAGTGCCCCCAAACACAAGTAGAGTACAAAATAAAGGGAGTTCTTTCCTAAAAGAATTAGATGGTGGCAATTGAAAAAAAAAAAAACAATGATTTTCACGTTTAAACCAATTACAATGCTAAGCCATATAAAGAAAAATGAGAGAAATTTAAAATCTAAATTTTCTGAAGCAATATAAAATATTAAAACAACGATTAATGTCTGTTAGTTTTCCTAGGCAACAGAAATTATGTAGTTGTTCTATTATAGTTGTCCTTTAGTATACTTAAGTGTCGTGTCTGTGAAGGTTTTTCTATATATTGTATTTCTCTGAACACATTACAAAAGTATATGTACGGGTATACATGTACAAAGGATAGGAACTAATGCTAAAGGATAAATAATACATATGAAGTGATAATTAAAGGGAAACTAACGTGAATATCTCAGCACCCCCCGTCGAACTTTTGGGCTGCCCGAAGATGAAGATGATGACAAAGCTGATGAAGTCTTGGAGGAGCCAAGGGTTTGGTGAAAAGATCAGCAATTGATGGGTTGTGGAGGTGAATTGGGCATGGTGAAAACCGGAGGATACTTGCTCACCAACAAAGTGGTAGTCTAATTCAATATGCTGCCATTACCATACCGGATATAGCCTTCAGTGTGAACAAGTTATGCCAATTCATGCATAACTTGAGTTTGATTGATAGTGTATGGTTTGTAGTAGTAGAAGAGTTGGGAAGAGAAGAAGAGGTTGGGATAATTTGTCCAGCCATTATTTTGGCTCTGACACCATGTGAAGGTTTTTGTATATATTGTATTTCAATGAACACATTACAAAAGTATATATACGGGTATACAAGTACAAAGGATAGGAACTAATGCTAAAGGATAAATAACACATATGAAGTGAATGAAAGGGAAACTAATGTGAATATCTTAGCAATGTCTTCGTATTAGAATAACTATAAATTGAATCCTACTTTTAAAGTTATTTTAATTTGTTTCTTCAATTTTTTGGTCATTCTTTAATTTTATAAATAGTGTTAATTTTATCAAATTTTTTTTAAAAGATATAATTATATTTTTTAAAATTACTTTTACATCCTCATAGAATAAATTTAACACTTAATAAAATTTTTATCCTCTTTTTCTGACAAAAAAGAAATAAATGTAAAAAATAATTTTAAATTCTAATTTTACCATTGTTGACATAAATTCAAAGATTAATTTATAAACATTTCATAAATTTTTGTCTTTTTCACTAAAATCATTATATTTTCGAGGGAGGTAATTATTGCTTTAATCAACAACACTTGGTGAAGAGTAGCAGCAATGCTCTATGATGGATGTTAGCGATTGTGTAGTTGCACTTAGTATTAAGTTATTGAGCCAGTCTACTTCAAGATATGGAAGACATTTATGGAGTCTTATCTTAAGGGTGAGGACTTAGGGGAAGTTGTTGGAGGCTCTAATGTCCCAAGGCCATAATTTTTTCAAGCAACGGATGATGAAAAATGCAAAAACAGAATTTGTCTTTAAGAGACCCATTTCTCCTGGATTGTTTGATCATATCATTGGCTGCAAGTCAGCATGATTGTTCAACAAAAGGGATTTGGCTCAGTTGCAGTTTTTGGAAAATAAATTAGAAAATTATGTTCAAGCTGACTTGTCTATTGCTCAATGTTTTCTTGAAGGTGATAATGCAGCATATAGAGCAGCAAAGCACTGCAATGCAGTCAACTAATAAGAGCAGTCCTTCTGTGAACAGTCCTTCATTGTCGAAGTCCAAAAATATTAGCAGCGATATGTAACAGAGCAGCAACAAGTAATAGCTGAGTGATGATCGTATTGAGCTATGAATGGTCCAGATTTGTAGTTGGTTAATTGATTAAATGGTCATGATTAATTGTATATAGTTTAGAATTAGTTACAACTGTATACAAGTTGTTCTTTTGTAGTTTCTAGAATTCGGTTATAACAGCTCATTCAAAGAGCTTGTATAAATATAACATCTATACAATTCAGTTTTATGAGAGAAAATAAAAACTTCACAAGGTGTGCAAGATCATTGTGCTGCTACGGAGTTCATACCAACCAGTGTTAATGCAAGCAACACTGTCACTGGAAACACAATTGGGAATACACAAGAAGGTTTTCCTATCACTAAAGAACAATAAAGCAAGATCATGGTGCTTATTCAAGACTCAAGCATAGCAGACAAAGGAGGTGCATCCATTAACACAGCTAGTAGCAGCAAAGCTCAAGAAACTGGATCAGTTGGTAATGTTGTTCATTATTGCTATTGCACATCTTTACACATTTCTTATCTCTCAACTGCAAAGAACAGGAATGATTGGATTTTTGATAGCGGTGCAACTGATCATATAGCTAATTCACTGGATCTATTTCAATCCTACAAACCAGTTAATAATGTCATTGTTCATGTTCCTAATGGTTTTAAAATACCAGTGTCCTTTATAGGTACAGTCAAAGTATCTGATTCTCTCACCTTACTAGATGTTCTATTTGTTCCTCTCTTTGGTTTCAATTTGATCTCAGCAAGCAAGCTTACTGATTTGCCTAATTACTGCCTAATTCTTTACAATAATTTCTTGTTTCTTCAGGATATCATAACCTAGAAGAAGATTGGATTAGCTAAAAAACAGGATGGCTTATATTATTTGGTTCACAAGCACAAAGATCATGTTGTTTGTAATAATGTTTCTTTAAAGCATGATGTTAAATCAAATCTTTGGCATTATAGACTTGGTCATTTGTCAAATTCCAGACTTCAAATTTTACAAAAACTTGATTCCAACATTTCTGAATCAGAATTATCTTATGATACATGTCATTTTGCAAAACAAAAAAAAAAAAGCTTCCTTTTCCATTAAGTGCCTCTGTTGCTTCTGCTTGCTTTGATTTAATCCATATTGATATATGGGGTCCTTGTAGCACTAAAACCTTAAATGGTCATCAATTTTTCCTTACTATAGTTGATGAACATAGTCGTTTTACATGGGTTTTTCTTATGAAACACAAGTCAGAAGCCAGGGAATTAATAAAATCTTTTTTCCACTTTGTGAAAACTTAGTTTTCTGTCAACATCAAAATCATTCGATCTGATAATGGTCTTGAATTTGAAATGCCTGTTTTGTATCAATCTATTGGCACCATTCATCAAAAAACTTGCACATACACGCCACAAGAAAATGGCATAGTTGAATGAAAGAATCAACACATTTTGAATGTGGCTCGGGCATTAAAAATTCAAGCATCATTACCTTTGATTTTCTGGGGAGATTGCATCTTACATTTAGTTTTTCTTATTAACAGATTACCATCACCTGTTATAAATAATCAATGTCCTTTTGAAATTCTCTACTCTACACCTCCTTTTTATTCTCATCTTCGTGTTTTTGGTTGTTTGTGTTATGCTACAACCAGTGAATTACATCGTTCTAAATTTGATCACAAAGCTGTCAAGTGCTTATTCCTTGGTTTTCCAAATCATGTCAAAGGTTACAAGCTTTTAAATTTGCAAACAAAACAGATTTTTATATCACGGAATGTCATCTTTTATGAAGCACAATTTCCATATCATAATTCATCCATTGAATCAAATGTTATATCCAATATTGATTTTGTGCTTGCAGCTATACTTCCTAGTTTGGATCCTTTTGTTGATTCACCTGTTTGTTCTTCATCACCAGCCTCATCTTCTTTTGTATCTACTCCTCAAACATCATATCTTCCTTCTACTATTTTTGCCCCTTCTGATTTCCCTGAACTTCGTCGATCCACTAGAACTAGACAGCTACCTACCCACCTCAAAGATTATCAAATCACTTCTAATCCTCACATCTCTTCACCTCATACTGTATCTTCTGTTTATCTTATCATCGTCTATCTCCTTATTTCAAGTTTGTTCACAATATGACCGCTATCAAGGAACCAACTTCTTTTCAAGAAGCAATGAAACATCCTTGTTGGCAAGTAGCTATGGATGCTTAGCTGAAAGCTCTTCAAGAAAACATCACCTGGAAGTCTGTTGATCTGCCTCCTACCAAGCGAACAATAGGCTGCAAATGGGTTTTCCGAGTTAAATATAACCCTGATGGTACTGTGGAAAGGTGCAAGGCACGTTTAGTTGCCAAAGGGTTTACTCAGCAACCTGGTTTGGACTATTTGGACACCTTCTCACTAATGGCTAAAATGACCACTGTCAGAACTCTGCTTGCTGTCGCTGCTTCCAAACATTGGCATCTTCATCAACTTGATATAAACAATGCCTTCCTTCATGGTGATCTTCATGAGGAAGTGTATATGCAATTGCCTCAAGGTTATCCTTGTTCTGATCCTTCTAAAGTTTGTAAGCTTCTCAAGTCCATTTATGGCTTAAAACAAGCTAGTCGACAGTGGAATATTAAGCTAATTCAGGCTTTACAAACACAAGGTTTTGTTGTTGCTACTTCTGATCCTTTTTCGCTAATCAAAGCAACAGCTCAGTCTTTCATTGCCTTGCTAATCTATGTTGATGATGTCATTTTAACCAGTGATTCCCAAGAAGAAATCCATTTTGTCAAATGCTTTCTTCATGATTCTTTTCGAATCAAAGATTGAGCCACTCAAGTACTTCCTTGGTCTTGAAATCGCAAGGACATCCGCGGGTATCAACTTGAATCAACGCAAATATGCATTGGATCTTCTTGCTGATACAGGTTTTCTGACTTCCTAACCTGTCGCAACACCAATGATTGCTTATCCCAGACTTTGCCAAGATGATAGTCCTTTACTTTCAGATAATACATATTATCGCCAAATTTTAGGTAAACTGCTGTACTTATGCACAACTCTACCAGACCTTTCCTACGCAGTGCAGCAGCTATCTCAATTTCTTGACAAACCTACTCAAGCTCACCTTATTGCTCTTAATGTTTTACGATATCTTAAATCAGCTCCTGGCAAATGTCTTTTCTTCCCTGTTGATTCACCTTTTCAATTACAGAGTTTCTCTGATTCGGATTGGGCAACTTGTCCTGACACTAGACGCTCTATTTCTGGTTTGTGTCTTTTTGGGCAACTCACTTATCTCCTGGAAATCCAAAAAGCAAACCACAGTGTCCAAGTCATCTTCTGAGGCTGAATACAGAGCTCCTGCTTTGCTTACCTTTGAAATACAATGGCTCACTTATTTGTTAAATGATTTCCAGGTTTCCACCCCTTCTGCACTTCTCTTCTGTGACAATCAATCTGCTATACAATTAGCACACAATTCCATCTTTCATGAAAGATCTAAACACATAGAAATTGATTGCCATTTCATTCGTGAGAAACTGCATCAAGGTCTACTGCATCTTCTCCCTCTTTCTTCTGTCAATCAGCTTGCGGACTGCTTTACAAAGCCTTTGCCTCCAAGTGTTTTTCATAATTCCATCTCCAAGCTTGGCTTGCATGATATATACAATCCAGCTTGTTGGGG
>CATIWM010110312.1:0-49973 GCA_949671775.1 Mallotus repandus | reverse complement strand
CTATATTGACTGGAACTAGGCGGTAGGAACCACCTGCCCCAGGAGATAATGATCCAGAGGATTGCCCCCCCCCCCCCCCCCCCCCCCGAGTCCTTCAGACTATTTGTTAGCCTTGGGAGGAATCTCAACACTTGCACTCTTAGCACTTTGTTGGATCATAGTAGTAGATCTTCTGAAAATGATGATCCATTTTCTGAGAAAACACTTTCTGATTCTGTTCTAGAGTTTTTGCTATAAATTCAAAGAATCTAGACTGTGACTCCTTCTGTTACTGAAAGAAACTTTCAAGAAGTTTTATGGAATCGCTTGAAAAGTTAGTTTTTAATAGTTTCCCCAACAATAGGACCTGTTGGGATTTGAGCACTTTCTGTCACTTGATCTTGAATATGTTTTTCAAAGTTCTCCACCATATGGGGAACAAAGCCTTCTGACCCTACAGTCCTCTGACCCCTTTTCTATGATTTTTGGAGTGTGCCAGGTGTGTGAGGTACACCAACCAGAAATTTTGACTTGTAAACAGATCATTGAACATAGATTAGGGGACCTAAACTATTGGGTTATCAAACTAGCTGTAGGAAATTAGCTAATTTAATATTGAAAATGCTTGATTGAAAATAAAATAAAGATTTCATTGAAAAGAAAAGAGAAATTGATTATAAATAAAGTCTGCATAAACAAGAATGTTCATTAAAATTAAAAAAACAAAGAAAAAGCTGAATTAGTCGTTGTTTGTTGTCTGAGTTTTGTTAGTTGTGTACACCTACTAGAACTCTGACTTCAAAGTAAACAATTAAATGTAGTTAAGGAGACTTAAAACTACTTGGTTCTTAAACTAGCTGCAATTTGAGAAAGCTAAGTTTAAAACTGAAGATGCCTTGCAAATTGATTGGAAATAAGTAAATGTAACAAATTGCTAGAGAACTTAAACAAATTTAAATTGAAGAACAGGAGAACTTAAAATACAATAGAGATTCATTGCAAACAAGTAGGAAATCGGTATATAAACAAAGTTTTAGTAAATAAAAATATAAACAAATCAATGAAAAAAAAAAGTTTGAAGATTATAGTTGTTGAACTTTTATTTTTTTGGATATTGATGTCGTTGATGTAGAAGATGCTCTCCCCATTTATCCTGACAGCTCACTTTTATCATACCTCAACTTTCTCAATTATGTTCTCATTCAATCTCAACTTCTTCTTATTATATAACTGTGCAATTAATTAATTAATTGTAGTTGAGTTTTAAACTATAGAATTTATGAATTTAATTTTTGGTACAAACAATTAGTTAGGAAAATGGAATTATATTTTAGTAAGTTTTTGTTTCTCCTTAGGTGTTGCAAGGCCATCCGTAGATGCAATGTAGGGTAGAATCAGTCATCATCCTAATAAATGAATTACCTGCATCCAACCGTACGTCAAATTATCATAGTCATTAGAAATTAACCATTAAATCACAATCAACTTTTCATCGCCATCAATCCAACGGTAATACCGAATAAACCTCAAAGAAGATCGGACCCATTCATGCAATTCCGTGAAAAAGACGTTAAAAAGCTGACAGTGGGGATGATTACTTCCGAAAAGTTCGTGTAGAATTGTAAATAACCGGAAGAGAATAAGGACAGGAGGGTAATTTCACACGGAGGTAAAGGACAAGGGAAGGATGCCAACGTGGCAAGGACAAAATGACAATAGGGACAAAGAGGGGACACGTGTCAACTATATATAAAAAGCCGACAACGACAAGGGTTGAAAGATGGGATAGCTAAGCATTAAAGAAAAAAGCAAAGGAAGGCAAGTAGTTGCCCTCGAGACCCAACCTCCACTGCGATTGGTTACTTTCTTGACTTTGTGGACACGTGGGGCCCTTTAATTCGTGGAAGTTTTGATTGGTGTGATTGGGTCCCACACCAGAACAAATAAAATGAAAAAATATATATATATATATAATAAAAGTAAGGGGAGGCGAATCTTCCTTATAATGTATTATTATTATGAATAATAACTCAAAAATCAAAAAAATCAAATGGTCTGTTTATTTGACGCGTACACAGTAAGGTTAGGGATAGTGGGGTCCATTAATTGTTAGGTCTAAAGTTTTAAAAAAATTTACAATAAATAAATTTCTATGTTATCATCTTCGTACAAAATATAATGTAACTAATTGAATTAATATAAAATGTTAAAATTTATTTTTTGAAATAGTATTTTAATTATTGTTAAAAATTGTTTAATATATTTTGGAGCTTCACAATGTAAATGTATTACTATTTTAATTATTTACGTTATTATTTTACATTTGATATCCTCAGTATTTGGTAATGATAAATTTTTTGACTATTTTAGAGTTTGAATTAGATGAATATATAAAAAAGGTAAATTTTTTAAAAATCTATTTTTTTTATGTATAAGATTAAAATTGAAACCTTACTTACCTCTTATTTGGTTCAATTCCATTAGAGTGTGTTTAGATAGAAATATTTGATTTGAAATTTTAGATTTCAAATATTGAATTTCAAATATAAAAATTTCAAATAACATGTAGTTACGTGCTATTTTAAATTCTTAATAAATGAGCTATTAAATTTTTTATGAATTTATTTTAAATTTTCACAAATATAAATCCATTTAGTTTTCAAACAAGAGATTTAATTGAAATATAAATTCATGCTTAAATTATTTGCATCCAAATTCATTTCATTTATAAATAAATTTTAAATAGAATTCATTTGAATCAAACATATTTTATCAATAAAAATGAATTTAGTGTTTAAAAAAATTTATAAAATTAAAAAGTTAGAATATTTTATAAAATTTTTATTTAAACCAAACACGTTTACTTGAATTCTCAAATGAATTTCATAAAATTTTATAAAATTAATTTGAACCAAACACACATTTAAAAAAATTTAATTTTTTTTGCAATTTGAACCGACATGTGTGTTAAATATAGAGATAACTATAATATTATATGAAAGGATATGATATATGATTTAGAATTTTTATTAACGGTGGGACTTGCATATTCAAAAAATATCTTTCTATTTTAATTAATATTTTTAAAATAATAGTTTTCAATGAAATCCTCCAATAAATTTTCCAATTACTTTCTTTTTTTTCATATTAATTAAATATATTATTACACTTACTTGAATTTGTAAATAAATTTTATGTATATATATATATATATATATGTTAATTATAGAGATAATTATAATATTATATGAAAAGATATGATATATGATTTAGAATATTTATTAACGGTGGGACTTGCATGTTCAAAAAATATCTTTCTATTTTAATTAATATTTTTAAAATAATAGTTTTCAACGACATCCTCAAATAAATTTATAAATAGAATATACATCTTTAATTTTTAATATCCGGATAAATTGATAAAATAGTATATTTAATTAATACGAAAAAAAGAAAGTAATTGGTGTGAAAGAATAATATGAAAACGTTGGAGGGTGTTCCGTGCAAATCGCAAAAGTTTTTTTGTTTTCTAATAAAAAAGGGGGGGCGTGGGATGGCACGTGGGATCAAAGGAAGTGGGGCCTATTCCGCGTGGCTAAGTCGGCCAATTAGTGCGTGTGATGACGTGGCAGTTGTTGTCACCATTTAGCGGAACTTTTGCGTGTGTATATATATTTTTTCAAAATAAAAATTAGAGTCGCCAAAAATTCAAAATGTTTCGTGTTTTTTAAAAATGTAAAAAGTCTAAATATTTGTGGAAAAAGAAAAGGACTAAGGGAAGGGAGGCCCCCCCATACCTACAAGTTCTTGTCTGCCTCTTGTTTATGAATTCATGCTATGATTTTCTTCTTTTGGGTTTGGATTTGGTTATTGTCCACATATACTTATTAATTTAATAAAGAAAAAAATAATTTTTTTATCATATTATTCTAAAACATAAACAAAATATAGATTTTGTTATATATATTTTTTAATTTTTCAACAATTAATTGTATCGTTATCATGTTTATAGAATTTTTGCTGTTGAAATAAGCTTTAATGAAAAAGACTGTCATTAATGCGATTAGATATGACTAATCCAAAAATGCACTATTCGCTACAGTTTACGCGGTTTTCGCACAATAATTTTAAAATTTTAAATATTTTGAAGATTTTATTAATTTTTTAGTTATATTCTTTGAATTTTCTAACTTAAATTTAAAATTAGTTAAGATTTTGATGTGATAAAAAGTTTCACTATAATGATATTTTGCTTTCATGTGATATTTGTATGGTACTATGGTGCGTACTTGTTGTGGCATTATGGTGTCGTATGTATAAGGGAGGGTTTTGCCGATCTCTGATTTGAAGAAACCTTACATGAGCATCAATCAACCAAGCAAGCAATGGGCATCTACCTTTGCATCTCAGAAAAAGCTTGCAGCTTCTTTTATTCTTTCCAAATGTTGATGTGTGCTATACATTCACTACAAAACAAAAATCTATACTATTGTTTTCCCTTTTGATTGGATAAAATATGGAAATTAAATGAAAAGATTTTTTAAATAAAAAACATATATAGTTTTTTTCAACAATTGGTCAAGATGGTTAATTTTCAGCACCACATGAAGGGAGAGAGAGTGAGGGTTTGAAGATGCTCACCTCAACAAGATGTCTACACCTATTACCACTTGAACTACTTGTAAAAGATAAAAAACATATATAGCTGCCCAAGGAATTATAGAATATAACCGTTATTCCAATTTAGTATGCATAGTTGGAATGACAATCCACTAAGAAAATGACATCTCATCACATATGTATTTAGTGGATAGTTTATGGATAGTTTTTTTTTCATACATATATATATTTTTTACCCATAAAAAATAGAGAAAAAAATAGACATGAATAGTTATTTTTAAAATTGTTTTTACATGCTTAGATGTCATTTTCTTAATAAATTGTCATTCTAACTAGTCATATTAAGTTGGAATATCGGTTTCACTTTATGATTTTTCATAGTTGTTCAATATAAAGGTAACTCTTTTAATTATTCTCATCTAAATAGTATTATATATTCTGGAAATGATATAATATATCTGCAATTAGCTATATTACAGAAATTTATCACTTAATTTCATATATTTCCAATTTTATCAAATTAACACCTCAATTTGTTCATAGCCTATCAAATAAATATTTGTACTTGCATAAATTTACCATTTTACCTATTATACTTATAGAATTTGCCACCTTACCACCATATGTATGCTGACATGTTATTAAAAGTGTCTTGCCAATGGTCCAAACATGTGTTTATATTGTAGACTATAAATAAGTTAAGGTATTAATTTGACAAAAACTAAAAGCACGAGAGGTAAAGTAACAAAATCATGTAAATATATGTAGGTGCAAATGTAACGTGCTTATAAAAATTTAAAAAATTGCGCCTAAATGAAATACATTTACTAATTTTTATGTCAATTAATCACATCTATGATTCATTCAATGTTACTAATTTTTAACCATCAGTATGATTGTTTCTAATTTCAAATGAAAGTCCCTCTCACATTAATTCATTTGATATGTCCTAGTATTTCAGCTTGTCATTGTTAGAAAATAGAGATACAATTGCCACCTTTTTGGTCACTTGGATTCAAATATAATTCTATTTAATTGGAAAATCTTATAATAAAATCAAAATTTAATAAAAATGTAGTATTCTCACCTTTTTTTACAATATTGATAAATAACACATCCAATTTATCGTCATCCAAGTTGTATTCTTTTTCATGTACTTGAAATTGTGAAAACATGAAGAATGATTTTGTATATATCTATATACCAAACATAACTTGCATGACTTGTCTCCATCAACTCCACAAATAGCGGTGTTTTATACTTGTTGCAAAGACTAGTGTTGGATGCTAATCAGGAATCAGAATTATGACTAGAATAGCTTAATAATTTGTTGATTTTCCTTGAAAAAGTTATCGGCAACGATTGAAAATGCCCTTAAATTATTTGAGATTAGACCTAGATTTGAATTCTTACTTTCTCTTTTTTTTTTAAAAAAAAAAATGTGACTATTATTTTTAATGCTAAGTCCTCTTATAATAGTCACATTACCAAATTGTTCCCCTTTAGACCTAATAATTAAAAGTCATTTTCTTATGAGGTTCTTATTTAGAGCCTTACCCTATATTTGGGTTTAATTAGGGTATCAATTTGCTCAAGTTATTGGTTTTTTTTTTTTTGCTCTTTTGAAAATTTTTTTAGTCAATTGATGAATAACTTGATTATTTCAAAATTTGAATTAGATAAATCTAGTAAAGGAGGTAAAACTCTTTTTACATTTTTTTATAAATAAAATTTAAATTTAAAATTTTATTTAAGAGAATCTTTTTTTTAAAAATTTAAATCAATGGCAATAATTATATATATATATATATATATATTTATTTATTTATTTATATATATATATATTAAATTCTAATCTTCAAAATTATTAAGCTCAAAATTTAACATGTGTCTTTTTTCATATTTTAGTATTCAATTCACAAAAGCCCTAAAATCATTAAATTTTCTTAAAAAATAAAAAAAAATTGTTATTTTAAAATATTTATATTCTATTTTATTCTTATTTTATTTTAAATCACTCTAATTCTATTACATCTAAAATATTACTTTCTTTTTTGGTGGAAATACAAGGCAAAAACCCGAAACAAGAAGAAAAAACTAAACAAGACTATGGAAAATAGAAACTATATCAGCACGATCTCTGGACAGAAGATTGCAAATCCCCTCAAGAGGGGAGAGGAGAGTATTAAGCTCATCGAAATTAGATTTCGCTCCTTCTTTGGCTAGCCAGTCAACACAATTGTTAGATTCTTTGCTTTGATAAATACAATTGATAAAATATTACTCTCTTATTCCATAAAACGTTGTTGCTTTTATTCTACCAAAAACATCTCTCTTTTATTCAACTAGCAATACTTTTTTGCATTTAACGTAGAAATAAAAAGTCTCTATCTTTTCAATCATTTTCTATTTTATTTATTCAATTATTATTTTTATTATTATGTATATTAAAAATATATATACTCTTATAAAAAATAATCCAATAAAATTATTATGATCATTTTTATATATTTGACTAACCGGTAGTTTTTAATCTATTAAAATTATCTGATTAATTATTTTAAAATATTTTTAAAATATATATTATTTACAATCCATACAACCGAATTCACTATTAGTTGATGTATAACTCTAAAAACACCTTCACGACTTCTTTTTGACCCAAGAATATCATTATCACTTAAATAAATAAAAAAAGGTCATGACCTTTTTTTTTTTTTTTTAATTTGGTTAATTGATCACTAGCTAGAACACTTTATAAACTTACATTATCGGTGTGCTTGCTTCTTAATTAATGAACATGAATAATTTCTTTTGGTGTTTTACGTGCGAATTAATATGTTGATTCCTGCAGGAATCAATTCTTTATATTTTATTATTTTATAAATATAAGTCAGGGTCTATAAATATATCCATTTCATGTCAAAATATAATATTGGATTTACTTTAGAATAAAATAAAAATCTTTTATTAATAGCATGAAAAAAATGGTCCAACCCTCAAGTTACATAATTTTCTATGTTGTTACTAAATTCCAATGAATAATTGAATATCATAACTAAATAATGATCAGCTTTCAATTTGACCATTAAAAAGCACTCATGTCATTCTGCCCTTTTACATACGAGAAAATTTCAAAATTCAATCAAGCATTTATTAGTCATATGCTTATAATTAATGAATGCCAGTTTTTTTTTTCCCTTAAATTACTTGCACTTCTTAATCTTGCTTTCTAAATCACCAAAATTACTTACACTTCTTAATCTTGCTTTCTAAATCACTAAACTAACAACTAACTATTAACTAAAAATGGCACCCAACTAGCAACTGATATTTCCCACAAAATTTTTATTCAAGTTCACAAAACTCTAAAAGAAAGAGTTTTTGCTACTGCATTTTCAAAAGATAACTAATCAATCAGAGTGCTTATATAGTGGTTCTGACTTTTGATAAGTTAAAATACTAAACCAATAAAAATTGAGTATTTAATTAATGTGATAAAAATTAAAATCTAATAGCACATGGTGAACTCTAAATGACTTGATATTATTAGTTTAACCTTCCAATTCATCAAAAGATAGAATCGTTATAAAATTTCTGAATCAAATTTTCTTCTATAGTAAACATGTTCACCAAAATGGTGAGTTGAAAAGATTTATGTAATAAATATTTTTTTTCTATTTTATAATTAAATCTTCATTGATCTTCCATTATTTTCAAACAAAATAAATTAAATATTTTATCTTAATTTACTTTTTTTTTAAAAATCACATAAGAGCTTCCTAATTGAGTGATTCTATAGGCTATCTATTTTGACATTGCATAAAGTTTTGTGTTCATATGATGATTTTAGGAGGCCTCAAAAAGAGGGAAAATAGAAATTTTTGAAAACCAATTAAACTTGCCCAAATTGTGTTTTTTTTTTCATTATATTCTCTAAGATGTCCACACAATCAACTTTATAGTAAAGATAATGAAAATTACAAGCAACAAAAAGGGTGTCCCATCTACATGATCTTGAAAGTTGTAGTAGTAGTTTAGGACACACTGCATAAAAAATGAGGCTAAGGTCACTATATTGTAGGGATTTCATGCTTGATCACACAATGTGCATCATTAATTGTACCTTCTCCTCTTTTATCACACCCCTCGCTACTACATGGAGTTCAATGTGCTAATGCTATGTGGAGAAAACACCTCAAATTGTCATATTCAACCCCTTTTTTTCCTCCACAAATCAATCAAAAAACCCCCAAAAGAGCACATTATAGCTTACACAATGATGCATTTTTCCTATACATAGAGGTGACTCAATTCAATGAATTTGACAATTACAAAAAGATCTCAATAAAAATCACTATCCGACAAAAGTAAAGATTTTGTTGAAGAGTCTATGCGCCATAAAAACGAATTGGTTAAAAAAAAAGTTAACATTATAGCGAGTTTGATCATTTTGACGTAATTAATAACAAAATTAAACACATGAATATTCCAAAAATGAAATTATAAGGGACGAACGAAATGTTTTGATTATGTAAACGGGCGCATCAGATTATTTACGAATATAAAAGTGGGGTCATGAGTAGGTGATGATAGACAAAGTAGTTTAGTGTGTGTAAGAGTGTTAGAGGTGAAGTACTATAGAAGAAGAAAAAGAAAAAACAAAGAAAAATAATAATAATGGTTGCGTCTTGATAAGGTATTCTTTTTCTCCATAGCAAAGAAAAGAGAATCACATAATAGAGCAAAGAAGCAGCCCCTCTTTAGTAGCTAATTAAGACATTGGGTCCAGCTATGAAAGCAACTTCTCTATCTCAATCTTATCTTCCATTTTTTCCTGCTCTCTCTCTGCGTGGTCAACAAGCTTCAATATGATCAAAGATTTTTATTTTTATTTAATTTTTGCCCTTTAAAAAAGGGTTTATAATTTTGTTCTTCAAAATTGTTTTTATTTTATATGGATAATAAAAGAGAAGAGTGGTTGTACTTAGAGCCATGATTTAGAAAAACACATCTAACCAATCATGCAATTTATTGCATAATTATTAGAAAAGGAAAAATATTGTATATATATAGTCCAACTAAATTTTAATTATTTTTTAATACAAATGTCATATAACTTAAATTTCAATAAACTATGCAATAAGAACAGTCCTCCCATTTTAAATTGATAATGGTAAAAATTAAACCCTATACTTTAGGATGCTCTTGAAAAGAAATTTTAATTATTTTAGTTGTAAGTTTTAATTATTTTTGTATGTACTAAAATATTTTTTGTGATTCTTTATTATAATTTTTTACGTATTTTTTTTATCTCAATCATTAGTATTTAAAGTTTATTAATTTTATTTAATTCGGTTTGACCTTGATAAATTTATAAAAATTACAAAAATCTTTTAATAATTAATTTAATGCAACTACATATGCTATGACTTGAAATCAAAATAATATTTAAATAAAAATTAACTAATCTCAATAGTTATTGGTATTTTTCATATACATCTTTCACAATTTGTTGCTAATATAATGATGGAGTTCTCTTAATTTTAGCTTGATTTATTTATATCTTTATTTTTATTTTGGAATTTTTGGTTTTAAAAAAATATTTTCTTCCAAAAAAATTTTCATTTTGCTCATTTTTCAATCAACTGTAAATTAAAAAAAAAAACTTTTCAAAGTACTAGAAATTACACAAAATTCCTAGACCTAAACTTACCCATAAAATGTTCTCGACGAATAGTTTAAGTGGCAAAAGATGTGAACATCCAGTTGAGGAAAGCAGGGCTCGAATCCCCCACTCCCCCTTCTCTTTCCTTTATGGTATTAGAAATTTAATCATTTGTACTAGTTATTAAAAAAAACTTACCCACAAAATCAAATAAATCGAATTGTCCAAATGTGATTTTTTCCATATGGCCTATTTTTGGAGATGGTTGAGGACCCTTATATAGTGAATTTTTTTTTTAACAACTGAGAAATTAAGAGGGGAGTGAGAAATCAAACTTATGACCTTTAAACCATTATACTATAAAGGGAGTATTATATATAGAAGATAGTGAAAAATTAGAAGATAGTTAAGTGGTTAAAATTTTGCATGGCATTTAATAAGTTTGAAATCCGAGTTTTACCCTCCTCTTTTTTAATATAATTAAAAAATAAAATTATAATTCATATATTTATTAATTTAAATGATAATAATTTTAATTTTTTAAATAAAATTTTGAGTTTGAATTTTATACATGAAAAAACAGATACTTTATAGGGTCTATTTACTTTAATCTTCAAAATAGTAATATTTTTTATGGCTACTAAATACCGAAAACGTCAAATATAAAAAAATAATTATGAGAATGGTCCCCACAATTTCTTACATCACTATCTAATCTATGAAGATAATAATAATTTAAGCACTAATCAATAATTAACTTCGTAAGCTAATTATGCTGCTGATGATAAAGTGATGCAAGTGTAGCTTTTTTTTTTTTTTTTGGGATTGATTAGAACACTTGGAGCTGTTAGCTCAATTGTGATTTGTACATATATAATTCTATACACCCACTAAATTTTCTTTCACCCTACACAAAAGAAACCATTTTTTACACATCTTTCATGTGCCTGATTTTTGACATAAACATACATTATTGTTAAAGCGTGAAATCTATAAAGCTTTTCAATTGTTTGCTTCATTAGCTATATCTACTAGTCATTTTCTTTGTGAAAAAGAAATGGGAAATTTGAAAAAGAAGAGACAAGCTTAGCGTCCCATGATAACAATATTGAATACAACATATATATATATATATATATACATAAAGTCATGCACACCAAAAGAACAAATTGCCACTTATTAACTTAATATTTATATACAAATATACTCACAAACATTATATTATATTTTATAATAATGTTGTATAATTATTTTTTAGAAAGTATGATTAAAGATAGAGAATATTCAAAATGGTGGCCAAGAAACTGGGGATATTGGGATTAGTTTGATGTGATATGTGCTGCTGATTACATTTTGAAATGAACTAATTACCATTAAGGAGACATAATAGTAGACATAATAGTACGGCATGTACAAGGGTTAAATAACCCATTTGAATAGCAATGCAACTAGCAAATGAAAAATTTAGATTTAGATAATTCATGATTTAATTATGATATAAAATAATAAAAGCATACATTATATGCATACATTTGAAATAATCTATATATTAAGTTATAATATATATTTTTAGACAGTTTCATATTTACCATTAAGAGTTTATTTGGTTCAAATGAATTTCATAAAATTTTGTGGAATTCATTTACAAATCTAAGTAAGTGTATTTGATTTAAATAAAAACTTTCTAAAATTTATTTTCAATTCCAACTTTATAATTTTGTTGAATTGTTTGAAACTAAATCAATTCTTATTAATGAAATATTTTTGGTTTAAATGAATTTGAAATTTATTTGGAAATAAAATAAATTTCTCGGTAAAATTGAACCAAATAAGGGGTAAATAGAATTATGTATTAATTAAGTTTAAGTATAAAACTTGTTAGAATTAGTCACCATCATAGTGGTTACTTTTGTTCTTAATCACACCCATTAATATAGAAATACTAATAGATTATATGATTTTGGGGGGTGTATAATGTTCTAATTGGGGTGGTTGTAAATTAATAGTTGAGATAGCATTTGACATTGTCTTGATGCATTTGAAAATGACATTGGAAGGTCACTACATTTTGATGCTTACATACATAAATTCACTTTAAAGTTTAGCCTACAACTAATTAATGAAAATAATGTCCTATGTAAGAAGGGATGACTTAGTAGATAAACCTTTTAAATTTAAATTGACCAAGTCAAAATTAATTCTTTTTTTTTTGTTTTATTTTCAATTGAATGGGCAATAATTGGCGCATCATTTAAGGGTTTTTTCTTAAAATTTTAATTAGCCAACTGATTTTTGAGACAGCCTTGAGAGGAAGTTAAATTTTTGTGCAAGAAATTTATTTTGGTCAGTAACTACTCCTTGAAAGTTGGGCTTGAAAATTGAAACAATTTGCCCTAACTTTCATAAAGATTCTTGTGCATTCAATTCTACAAAATATTGTTTTTTTAAATGAACACAGTAACATACTATCAGGTACACTACGTAAATGTCATGTATGATTGACTACTGAAATTCACATGCCCATTTAATTGGATTTTCTCTTATTTTTTTTTAATGAGTTTCAAAAATATTGATTTCACTATACATCATTCAATTTTATATTATAATATATAAGTTATATATTTTTAATAGCATTAAATTAATTATTGAATTTTTTTTATTATTTTTAATTTTATTTGAGTCAAATTAAATTAATTATAATTTATTGAACTCTAAATACCGATGGTTTATATAAGAAAATAAAATCCTAAATGCGAAGACTATTATTTTGTCTGTCCCATAACTATAAATTTACTTCAACATTCATACAGAACAAAAAGATACAATTAATGAGATTGAAAAATATTTTATTCTCATACATTCTCCTATTAATGACAAATAATTTATTTTATTTTAATAAAATTAATTGATTCTGTTAAAAATACATATTAAATAACAACTTGTTAAGGGAATAATAAATTAATTGTTTTTCAAAAAAAGTGATCTAGTTATAATGTGAGAGATAAAAAAATGAGCACATAATTTTTAAATGAAAGTGAATAATTTTAAATTAAAATTATATCATAAATTCATAAAGTTGGCATGAAAAATTTTATAAATAAATAGAAATTGTTAAGACAATTCACATGCATGCATATGTAGAAAAAAAAGAGAGTAATAATTGAAGAAGAAGAGTGTGAGTAATTGGGTACTTCAGATATATATATATGTGGGGAATGAACAAATGTTCAAAAGAAGAGCAGCTTTCACCCAGCAGTGAAATTAGTTAAATGTGGAACACTGACATTGAAAAAAATTGATCAGTCATAAAAGTGCATCTGTGTTTTTTGAATTTCATGGATAGAATCCTAGGAAAAGGATTTTATATATTTTATTTGCATCATCCGCCATATTTGTAATTCATTCATCTCCAACTTTGGGTTGAATTCGAATAAAATTACAAGGGTGATAAATTTTTTTAATAATTAATTTTATGTAATTGTATATATGACAGTTCGAACATGAAATATTACTTAAACTAAAATAACTTTTAACCAGCTGATTTTAATAATTGTTGGTGCAGTATATTATTATTACTATTATTATTATTATTATTATTATTATTAAAATTAACTAAAAACATGAATATATGATATTTGAAGTATTTTTTTTGCCTAAACCACAATATTTAAAATTAATTAAATTTTAATTAATTCAGTTTAATTTAGACATGACTATAAGAGCTGTAGAAATTTTCCAATAACTAATTTAATATGACTGTATATATCACGACTAAAATTTAAAATGTCAATTAAGTGAAAATAGACCATTGCCAACTAATTTCAACTGTTGCTGATTTTAAAGTATTTTTTTTAAAATAATAATTTTTTTTTTCTAAAATTTCATCGAAGTGTAATTTATCAAATTAGTTAATTTTACTAAATCTTAAAAATTAATATAAATTCATAAAAGATTATAAATAATATAGTTTTTGATACTAACAAATTTTATCATTGTCATTATTTGTTTTAAGGTATATATATATATATATCAGGAAGCCAAAAGTCCTGTTAACATCACAAACTTCATTCTTGCACTATCATTGTATTGTGATGGTGATAGAAAAGTTTTCTCAAAATACAGTCTTTTCTTTAGATATGTATGTATTAAATAAATACTATATATTATATATACACTATGCATATATGGAAAGGGCAGTACTGTTGCAGATTGGTCCTTGTAAAGGCCTTCTTGGTCTTCTCTTTAATTTATATATTTATATTCATCAACTTATATATCTATATATTCTACTCTTTTCATTATCATATATCATTGTTTCTCAAGAGTTTTCTGTTTCTAAACAATCATTTTGCAATTCTTTTTTAAAAAATCTCTCTCTCTCTCTCTCTCTCTCTCTCTCTCTCTCTCTCTCTATATATATATATATATATATATATATATATATTACCAAAAAATTAAAAGTCAAAAAATTATATACCCAAATATAAAATAACCCAACGAAATTACGTTAAAAAAAATTTATCTAACCAAATTCTCATTTTGTTTCAAAACTATTAAAAATTTTTTGATTCTAGATTCTTAATTATTTAAAATTTATTTTTAAACTAACTTGAAGTAAATATTAGTAATTTAATATTTGAATATAATATATTTAAAACATAGTGTATTTATTTTATATTATAATTTTGGTATAAATATTTCAAGAAAATTAAAATGATTTTTTTAAAATCTCTTATTATTAAGCATTACTAATCTATCATTAGAAAGAAAATTAATATCAGTTGAAATCAGCTATTAGAATATTATTTTCGCTTAAACTATATTTTAAATTTAAATTGTGATGTATACAGTCATGTTAAATTAGTTATTAATAAATTTTTATAAATTTTTATAATTTTATTCATTCAATTAGTTATTGACAACTTTTTTTGTTAAGGTCAAATAAGATAAATTAGAGTTCATGTATTGATATTTTTTTTAACATATAGTTATTGGATTAGAATTTAATAAATTTTAAATATTAATATTTTTTTCAATATAATATATAAAGAGTTGGGATAGAGAAAATAAAAATTTGATTTCTAATAATTCATAATTCTTACAGGAGACTTGACCATTAAATTAATTTTTAAACGTGACACCCGATATAAAAAGAAAAGAAAAAAATAGGGAGAATACTATTTGGGTGGGGGCCTATGCAATTCGACTCCAATTGACATACAAATGCATGCATTTGATAGGGACCCAGAGTTTGAATTTTGTGTTTGTTAATTATATGAACTAATAAACTATTATTATTATTATTATTATTAATTATTTTACATTTTTTAGGTAGAAAAAACGTGTTTTCACCTTTTAACACAACAAAAGAAATTGAAATTTTTTTAAAAAAATCTTTCTTTTTTATTCTGGTAATTAATAATAAATAAATAAATAAATATTAGATGATTAAATATAGTATATAAAACTTTATTTGATGCATTAAAAGTAGGTGTTGAGTGGTGGTTGGTTCTATGTTCCTTAGCAATTTAATTGCTTTATCTTCAAACACTTGTATCCAACCACAAAAAATATTATAAATAAATAAAATAAAAAAACACCAATTATAATTTTAAAAAATTAATAATTATATATAAAAATAAAATTAATAAATAAAGAAAACAAACAAAAATATGAAAAAGACAAAGAGATATTTATTATTGAATTGAACCATAGGGGACCCCCTCCGTCCCTCCCTCCCAGCCCTTTCCCTCTTTCTTTTTTCTTTCATTGCAGTTCTTCATCATCATCATCATCATCATAATCATCATCAGCATCTCTTGATTTTTATTTTAATTGAATTTTTTTTAAAAAAAATATTAAGCTTTTTGGGTTTTTGAGAAGAAGACGTTTCCTCGTTTATCAGCTGGTTGGATCTTCTTCTGACACATTTTCAACATATCTATCTATATATAAATAAACTATATAATATAATATATAATATAATATAAGCTCTTTATATTGCATATTGTAGATAGATAGCTTTAGCTTTGAGGAAGAGTGTGTGTGTATATAAATATGGATAGGTAGATGCAATCCAAATGATTTTGAAAAGGGAAGGTCAAATCAGAGAATTAGTACCATTGTTTTTTATCTATTCGCAGGTACTTCACTCACTCATGAAAGCCATTAAAGAAAGAAAGAAAGAAAGAAAGAAAGAAACTAGCTAATACATACTACTACTTCTAATTCTCTGTCTCAGCTGGTCCTCAATCAAAGTCTTTTTTTTTTTTTTAATCTGATGTATACACATCAAGATGAATCAAACCCACTTCCCATCTGCTGTAAATTCACTTTTCTTCGCACCCCATTTGAAAAAAAAAAAAATTAAAATTTCATAAAATTTCTCAAGAAGAAGGAAAATATTGTTCTTTTTTATGATATATATACATATACAAATTTAAAAAAAATGTGTGTTTTGGATTGGATAATGAGTGAATAAAGATGGGTATCTTTTTCTTATCAGACTTTTCAAGTCTTTCTCTTTTTTTTCTTTTTCAGTAAGACGAGTTTGAGTAGCAGAAGCAGAGATTTTACTCTGACAAAGAGCTTTCCTTTCTTTTCTTCTCATATCCTTATTTGAAGAAAAGAAAATAAAGAAAAAAGGTCCAATCTTTGATATCTATAGTGGATTCATACATACATGTGTTGTAATATTATAGACACAGACTCGGTGCTTGTTGGTTGTATTGGTGTTGTTGTGTGTGTTTCTTGATGTGTTTCTTTAAGATATTGTACTTCAAGAACCGTAGCCATACCTATAGTTTCTTTTGACTCTCTTATCTCTCTCTCTCTCAATTTCATGGGATTTAAGGTCACTGTAAGTGAAAATTCTTTTCTTTCTTTTGCAGTGAGTAGCTGATGATGATGATGATGATGAAGAAGCACGTGCACACTCAGATTACCATCACAACAGGTTCCATATTTATATATATATAAACTAATACTATATTGTGTATAAATATTATCAATTCTCTTTCTTTCTTTGTCAGTCTCTCTGCACTTCATTAATTCTCTCTCTCTCTCTCTCTCTCTCTCTCTCTCGCTTTTTTTTTTTACTACCCTTTGACATCCTCTTCTATCTCTTTTCTTTACCTCTCCCTATATATAAAACCAATACCTCTCAATCTCCTACTCCCTTTCCCCTCTACTTCTCTTCAAAACAAGAAATCAAGAAACAAAGATCTTACTGCTTTCAATAACCTCATGACTTGTTTCTTGATCAACTTCAATTCTTGGCCTATACCTCATCATGGGTTTACTGTTGTTGTTGTGCAAAGATTGAGTACTTCTTCTTTGATTTGATTATTGTTCATTTCTTGTCTCTCCCAACAGGCTTCAACTGACAAGAAGATTAGCTTTTTTTCTCTTTTTTCTTTGATGGGTTGATCCAGACATCCACACTTACTAAGGTATGCTTGCAGAATTCACATACCACGAAATGAAATGTGTTAATTTTGTGCATGTAGTTAAAGGTACAAAACAAGAGATGTCTAGTAGCAGTGGGTATTTCATGTTGTGTAGATTTGATATATGGATGTGAAGTTTATATCTAACTAATTAACGTAGTCTCTTTTCATTGCAGAGAAACAAAACAAAACAATTTGTTCACATATTTCCAAAAATTCTTGAAAAAAGAACCAATCCCAAGATGGCAACGTACTTTCATGGAAATCCAGAAATCCAGGCAGCAGCTGCGGCATCTGCAGAAGGTCTACAAACCCTCGTATTAATGAACCCTACTTATGTCCAGTACTCCGACACATCACCACCACAACCTTCTAACAACCTTGTTTTCCTCAACTCTGCTGCCAACAACCTTTCTCCGCCATCTCACATCTCTCACGCGCCACCTAACACTCAGCAGTTTGTCGGTATACCTTTAGACCCTAATTCACATGATGCTTCAGCTCTGCATGGACTTATGCCGCGGATTCATTATAATCTTTATAACCCAATTGACCATGCTTCGGCTGCGCGTGAAATTCCACGCGCTCAACAAGGACTCTCCTTGAGTCTTTCTTCTCAGCAGCAGCAGAGTTATGGGTCGCAGGCTCAAGCTGTGTCAGGTGAAGATATGAGGGTGTCAGGTGGGTCGGTGTCTTCGGGTTCAGGTGTGACCAATGGGGTGTCAGGTATTCAAGGGGTGCTGTTGAGCTCTAAGTACTTAAAGGCTGCTCAAGAGTTGCTTGATGAGGTTGTTAATGTTAACAATAACGGGATTAAAACTGAATTGTCCAAGAAAGGTAATAATGGGATTGGTAGCAATAACACCAACAAAGCTGTTGGAGAATCATCAGGTGGGGAAGGGTCAGCTGGTGGTGGTGGGGATGCCGGCGGAGGGAAGCGTGGTGCTGAACTATCTACGGCGGATAGGCAAGAAATTCAGATGAAAAAGGCCAAGCTTATCAGCATGCTTGATGAGGTATGTGATAGTTTATGTATATAAATATATAAATACATCAGATTTGTTATGTCCGAGAAAAGACTTGGCTTGATGGATTTTGATTTGGGTCTCTATCAATAGACGAGACCTATCAATGGAAAATTTTCAATTTTTATGTTCTTTTCATTGATCAACACAAACCCTTTAGTTTTCAAATGGTATCTTTAAGTGTCAGCTTTTCTTGGAAACTCATTTTCACCAAAAAAACACACACATCCCTTTTTCTTGAATTGAAAGAGCTATAATTTAGTTTTCAGTTTTATAATTGAAAAGATATGAATCTAATTGGCATGAACTTTTCTGCTGGGTTGGATTGTTTTTAGTCAAAACAGATGAAGAAAATTTGATTAATTTTTGCAAGTTTCATTGGCCTAGAACAGAGGGTTTGATCAAATGCTAACATATACGAGTTTAATTTGTTTTGATATGTTGTGATGTAAAGGTGGAGCAAAGGTACAGGCAGTATCACCATCAGATGCAGATAGTGATTTCTTCTTTTGAGCAAGCGGCAGGAATTGGTTCTGCGAAAACATACACAGCTCTTGCACTGCAAACTATCTCAAAGCAATTCAGGTGCTTAAAAGATGCAATAACAGGTCAAATTAAAGCTGCAAACAAGAGCCTAGGTGAAGAAGATTGTCTTGGAGGTAAACTTGAAGGTTCCAGGCTCAAATTCGTTGATCATCATCTTCGACAACAGCGAGCACTTCAACAATTGGGAATGATCCAGCACAATGCTTGGAGACCCCAAAGAGGATTACCTGAAAGATCAGTTTCAGTTCTTCGTGCCTGGCTTTTCGAGCACTTTCTCCATCCGTAAGTACTCTATCTAAATTTGATTACCCAGCCTCTTACTCCATTTTCATTTGCTTACAATTTCCAGTTTGTGTATTATGTTGTTTCAGCTACCCCAAAGATTCTGATAAGCATATGCTTGCAAAACAGACAGGGCTCACTAGGAGCCAGGTATGCACCTCCTAACTCTGCATTTCAACTTGTTCTTATCTCAATTATGGTAATTGTGATTGAATTGTTCTGTTTACATGTTACACAGGTGTCTAACTGGTTTATAAATGCTCGAGTTCGGCTTTGGAAGCCGATGGTGGAAGAAATGTACTTGGAGGAAATTAAGGAGCAAGAAAGGAATGGCTCGGATGACAAAACAAGCAAGAGCGAACAGAATGAGACTTCAGCTTCTAAGTCAGTTCTGCAAGAGAAAAGTTCAGGTAATGAGAATCAGGCTAGGAGTTTTAAGTCCTTGGACAGTTCTCCGAATCAGAATGCTCCTTCTGCAATTCCAATATCTACAGCTTCGACATCTCCTGTAGGAGGAAATGTGCGACACCAGTCTGGATTCTCCCTCATAGGTTCATCAGAATTAGAAGGAATCACACAAGGAAGTCCAAAAAGACCCAGAAGCACTGAAATGATCCAATCCCCAACAAGTGTGCCATCCATAAACATGGATATCAAGCCAGGCGAGACAAACAATGAGCACATTTCGATGAAGTTTGGCAATGAGAGGCAGAGCAGGGATGGTTACTCATTCATTGGAGGTCACACCAACTTCATTGGAGGTTTTGGGCAATACCCAATTGGAGATCTTGGAAGGTTTGACACAGAACAGTTCACACCAAGGTTTTCAGGGAATGGCGTTTCTCTCACACTCGGCCTTCCCCATTGTGAAAACCTCTCCTTATCAGGTACCCACCAAAGTTTTCTTCCCAACCAGAACATTCAATTGGGAAGACGAGTAGAAATGGGCGAACCAAATGAGTATGGAGGCATTAACGCATCCACACCTCACTCATCAACTGCATATGAAAGCATCAACATTCAGAACAGAAAAAGGTTTGCAGCACAATTGCTACCTGACTTTGTGGCCTGATGATCATCATATATATATATAATATATATATAAGGAGAAGGCCATGGAGAAGTGACTGAAGGAAGGTTTTCATGGCTTCAGGATCTCTTTCCACTATTTCTTGCTGTTCCAACCATCAGTAGGGACAAAGGATAATGCATGGTGTAGTGTAAAGAAAGAAGAAAACATTTACATAGTATAGGTCTATACTTTGGCATAGAACCATTTGAGTTCTTAGACAGGTTAGGATTTGAAAGTATATGGGGTTGAGGATTGTATATTATTTTTGTAAGTTTTGAAGATCGATAGATGGATTGATGTGATAAGAATTAGTAATTGGGGTATACTAATATATATATAATATCTATATTGATTGTGAGCAAATATGGTGTCGAATTTGTATTTTATCAAATAAATGACAATCAGGAACCATGATGCTCTATTGGTAGCAAACTACAACTAGAGATTTGGTGGTTTGTATCTCTTTCAATAGGTTTATTAACTATAACTGTTTATTGCACTTCAGGATCATATTCTGCAACAGGACAGTCTTGGAATGAAATTCATTTCCCATGATAGAGATGACATTATTTCTTTTTTATTCATTCGTTTTCAGTTGATCTATGAACTACAGAACTGGATTAATCATTTTATTATTGAAGTAATTTATACACCCTCAAAATATTCTTTCAGAATTTTAAATCAAACTGTTAGCATCATCAATGTTAAAATCAAACTGGTAGCATCATTCATGTCCCATTCACTAAGGTTTCCAAGAAAAGTCTCCATAGTAGAAAATGTAAATTCTTTTGATGCATGTATTGAGATAATATGGGTAGATGAGGAACCCCAAAAGGGCTTTTGGTCTTAGATAAAGTGTAAGAAAGAGACTAAGACGGCAATTAAAATGAAGCCAGCAAGAGCTAAGACATGGTATTAAAATAAAATTATCGGTTGCAAAATCATTGTCTGATAGAAGAAGCAAAAGGGCTTGGCAACAATTGTTTAATAGGATACAAAATATACTAAAGGGATCAGGTATACCACAAAATGTTTGTTTATATATAAAGATTGCTTGCTTGTCAAGTATATATTCATATCTTTGACCACAACTACTATAATATAGTAGCATGACAAGAGCAGATAATAATTTATCTTATACTAGTTTGTATATTCTTGTGACAAGCTCTTTCATCGCATATTCATTTTGGATTAGAAATGCTCACTAACAATAAAAATTAAAAAGGGGAAGGTCGCATAAATATATATCTATAGGTGTTGTTGCTTCTTGGAGTGGAGCTTGTAATGCAAAAAGAGCCTTGTGTATTGGGACATTCCTTGATTATATAGTTACATATTACATAATAAAAGTAGTTCTTTTTAAAAAAAAAAAAAAAAATTTACCATTTAATTATCTTTATTTTTTTATATTTTCTCTTATATATCCTAACGATCAAGGCGTATGACATATAAACATTAAGAGAGCAAATTTAAATTTCCACTCTCCCATACTCTCAGAAGGCAAAACCCAAAAGAGGATAGTATTGTAAAGCTAAAGTTAGCTTTTCTCATAGCTTTGCTAATAATAGTTGTAATGATGTCATTATCTTCTTGAGAATATAAACAACCTAACATGATGGTAATAGCCCACAAAGAAAGAAGTATTTTTCTCTTAATCCAATGAATTTTTGATTAGTTTTTGTTTATCCACTTTACTAATCTAATTTCTGACCTAAGTTATCTCATGTCCCATGCCAGTTGTCACCACCAATAATCTTCATTCTGTATTTTGGGTGACCAAAATAGTGCCTAAATGATTGCTCATGAGTCATGAATAGTTCCAAATGTACAGCTTTATTCAATTTCTTTTGGTAGTTGAAAAAAGTCCAAAGTGTGCTAATTAAACAGGAAAAGCATGCAAATCCAATTATTGAAGTCATATTTCTACACCAAAATTCCACACCACAGACTAGAGTGCCCAGCATGGCATGGTACCTCCATTGAGCATCAGCTATACATATTTACCCTTTTTTTTTTTTGGGAACATAATAGGAGAATTTCACCACTCTAGGGTGACAACTGCATCTATGACCAATTTAATGCATTGATAAAATTTTTTACCATTTAACTACTCAACATTCGGCATGCCTAATCAGCAGCAGCTATAGGTGAATGAAACAAGCAAAACACTCAAGAGACTTGCTTAATATGCTAGTTCTACTAAAGGAACAAAAGGAGCAAATGTATAAGAAAATGGCATTAACTAATCTGATGATATAATACCCTGAACATTGATAGATAACATGATGATTTCTTCTGTTTTGGTAAGACTAAATAATCATACAATATAAATTCAGTTGTTCTGGAATTACTTGTATTCACAATTGCAGTTTTTGGTTTCTAGAATAGAATATATAGGTTCTAACACTACAAAAGTTACAAGCTGTAGGATGCAGATACACAGTGCAGCATCCATTAGGAACCAAGATCTGCTAAATTCAGATTAATGGAAACAAATGAGGTTACTTAAAATTTTTAAGCAATATTTGATTAATATCCATGTCAAATTGAAAAAGATGAAAAAATGAGGTTACTTGAAATTGTCAGCGTCTCTTAGAGATACCATGATTTGCCATTATATCTGCTAGTCTTCTCTTGGCAACCTTGGATCTGTAACACCACACCTCAAATGCCTCGGTAAAGTCTGGGTAGCGAACATGCTCATTCCCTAACCATTCAGTCAAAATCTCTGCCTGATCTCCTGAAGGTAATGCAAGAACTATTGAAACAAATGCAGATTCCAGGGACTGCCATAGTTCACCATCCACCTTTAGTGCAATAGCATCGTCATCACTAGTTGTCACAGCATCAATTAAAGGTTTTGTAACCCTCACAAATGGAAGCCAAACCTTCACCATGTGAAACCGTTTTGCAGTAGGAAAAATAACATTGCCATATCCTATTGCTTCCAAAACCTTTGCTGCCACTTCAATAACTTTTAACTTTATCTCAATTATTTCAACTGCTGAACTTGTTTGCTCAACAACCTTAAGTATCTTATCAGATGCATCCACCCAAATGTTGACAAATTCAAACATTATTTCCAATTTACTTAAAATTTGACAGGTCCATGACATATCAGAGAGATGGGATTGAAATGATTGCATTTTTTCAGATTCACAAACTGACTCCACTGGTGTACATGATAGAGTGTCCAATAAATTGTTAAATCTGGTGAGAAGTCCCTTCACACATGCTTTAACAGAGGATTTTATTTCATCATCGGCTGTTAATAGAGGGGCATCATCATCTTCTGTGAGCATGTATTCAAGCTGCTCTTGTGCAGATATTTTAAGGTCATTAATGTGTAAAGGAGGTGATGACAGAGCAAACTGAATGGATGACAGAAAAATCCTCCTTACGGCTGATGGATTGACTGGTTGGAGGCGGGCAAGAACTGGCTCTGCTTGTGACCCCATCACCGGTATGATCCGTAGTATCTCTTCCTCCTCAGCTTCTTCCCAAGGCACTGCTTCTAAGTAATCTACACAAGCACTAACAATTTGTGGGCACCCAAGCTCCACAGCCACCTGAAGAATACCAAGGGCATTCTTCACACCATGCCATATATCCTCTGATAGTCCATCTAAAGCAACATATAAAAGACGGAGGAAATTGACATAATGATCAAAGTCTGACTCTTGGCAGTAAACTTCAACACAATTTCGTGAATCAATGATTTGGCATGTAGGCCAATTCTCAGAAAGACGGTCAGCAAAATACTTGCTTTTCTCTACCAAGATGTGAGAGTGACAATAAAACCTATCATCCCTGCCTTCCTCTGTTCGTAGCCTGACAACAATATCGCTGGTTGATTGGTCACCAATTCTACTCAGTGCCTTCATTTAGGTACCCAGAGTATTGAAAGAAAAATATATAAGCAGAGTTAGAAAACTCAAAAAAAAAAAAAAAACCTAAGATGTAAATGGCAAGAGAGAAAACATGGGAACAATTTCTTATTTCAATCCCAATAAATTGTGTGATAGCCACAGCATTGACAACTCGTTCAGCAGTACACTGCAAGGCTATCAACAGAACTTTCAAAAAAAGTGAATCAAATAAAACTTTTAATGTTTAGTAGACTTAATAAAGCACAAAAAAAAATAAGTCTCTTATTTATTGTTTTAATTGCATTGCATTCTATAATGGTTACCTAGAAGAATCATTGCAAGAGGGGAAGAGGGTAATGGGAGAAAAAGGAAATAAAAAAAACAGCTCAAGAGCTACTCTCTGACAGTCATCCATTCAGAGTGTTCAAAACTGAACCACCATAAAGAAAACAAAAGCAGAAAGTGTCATAAACTTGTATCATATCGAACATTAGAGAATTGTTTGTTAATATAATAAAAATAAAGCACAGATTCTGCTCTCTTAGCAAAGGAACAAAGAACACTTTGCTAAGGGATTTTGCACAAGGAAAAGATGAACTATAAAATTGCACTTTGATGAAGCTTGAAACCATAAGATTTGTATTGGAATTAATGCTAAAACTAAACAAACCAGTATTGGAATTAATGCTAAAACTAAACAAACCAGTATTGGAATTTCAAAAAAAAAAAAAAAAAAAACTTTAACTGAATTATAAAGCAATATATTTCAAAATATCCCTTTCTAAGAAGAAGTTCATCCACATCCATCCATCTAATCTCAATTCAATGAACTTATGCAAACTAAATTAAAATTAAATTTCTTATCACTTTGAATCTTAATATATCCAAATATACCCTATATAGAAAAACAAAAAAAAAATTACACAAACATGGTGAAAATGTAGAAGAACATCATAACGAGTGAAGGAAAAACTTACAGTAGAACCCATAAAAGCAAATTTCACTAACAAGAATTTCTCTCACGCATTATGTCTCCAATAAACAAACGAGAATCTACAAGCAAAAGAAGTGTAACTTCATGGTTTAACATACTAGATTTAATAAAAGTACAATAACTAGGCATTATGCAATAATTATTGAATGCTCTATCAACATGCTCATCAACAAATTCCATTCAGGCCTCATAAATTTAACACAAGGAGACTCTACAGCTATGATCTGAGTAATTCATATGGAACTGATAACTATTTTACTCATATCACACATCACATTTCCAATAGAAAAATGGTAACGCACAAACTGTTTCAGTCACAATTAACAGAAACTTGATTCAAGATTCATACAAGATTAAAAGATGTCATTGAGATCAATTTTTTACATGTATGTATTTAGCAGTAATAGATAGTTCCCAACTCACACATTATTCCAAAATGGGAAGTAGGTTAGTCTCTAAAACAATAAACAAGCAAAAGGTATACACAGAAAGGTAAGAACTTTTTGCAAAAAATTGGCTAGATAAGTAAAACCCATCTCCAGATTACACACACATTTGATCCTCATCAATCAAAATCCAAAACCTTTCTACACAACATCACCAATATCTATAAATGCACCATCTTTGAAATAAAAAAAAATAAAAAAAATTAAAGAGCTTGAAACAGAATATAGAACTAAAGTAGAGAAATGAAAGGAACAAGTTAAGAAAATATAACCTTTTGGTGTATCATTAGATTGTTTCTGTATTGGATTTGACTGTGCAGTAGTAGATAACATGGTAATTGGCAAAGCTCTGCTGCCTCTGTTTCTCCCAGTTTCAGAAGCTGTCTCTTTGTCTCTCAATGAAGTGTCTCGACTATCCAGTGGGTTTGCTGGTGGGTGGGTGGGGTGGGCCGTACTAATCAATATAGGCTTCGATCCACTTGCATGGATCGCATTGTTGATGTCCACTTTTGCTTTTCCAAATTTTAAATATAAATTTGAAATCTTTGTGAATATTTTAATAAAATTGTTAATTTAAATAACATATAGTTAAAATAATTATAATTAAAAAATTTTAAAAGTCATCTTTTTTGCTAATCACAAATTAGTGTCAAATATTATGTAAAATAACTGTTATTTTTTCTATTAATTAAGTGTAAAAGATTTATAATAGCGGTCACTCATTTATTTACTAAATATATTGCACTTGGAAAAAATAAACGAAACAAATCTATGATTTACACTTTAATTTTTGTAATTATTAGATAACTTGAAAATAATCTTCTACTTTTTATTAATTGGGAGGTCATGCAAATTAATTATCAATAGGCTGCATGACAGGAGACGGTCATTCCCTTTTAAATTTAAAAAGTACAAATTAATTTCACAAATAAATAAATATTGCACCTCATGTTATCTTTGGAGGGAGATGACTAGTATGCCTCTACCTTGTAGCAAATACTCTCTTATTTTAATAATACAATTTTATGCAAGCATGCTACTTGATATCCTTTAGCCTTACCAAGTTTGGAGAGTGTTGTGATCAAAATCCGCAAGTGCATGAATTGTGAATTGTAGTACAAAAAATATTGTTCAATTTTTTTATTACTAATATTTCTACTTATATTCCTAGCTAGCAATCAAATAAAGTAATTTAAGAAATCAAAGTATGAATTTAAACAACTAAAACTAAGAGAAAATCAATGAATTAAAATTAGAGCACACATATAGTTTTACTATTCCAATTAGATCATGAACACTTAATTATTAAATCTAAAATTTCAGTTAAGGGTAATTGTTTTAAATTACTTAACGTCTTTTTCTAGATCAGTTAGGAATATTAACATTAAAATCTAACCTACTTCTGTGGTTAAAAATTAGTCAAAATTCATTAATGTTCTTTAACAATTGTTTTACCCCCGAAGAGCTCGTTTACTTCTGTGGTCGAGTGATCTAAGTCCTATGAGTTTTAAACTAGTAAATTCCCCTAACTTCTGTTAGTTAATGATCCAACTAAAAGTTGAATCAAATGGATCACAAAAATAGAAAGAATTAGAGAAAGAATTCACAGAAACTTGGAGAGAGAAAAGAGGAATTTTACTGTCATTCAACTTGAAAATACTAGTTGTTGAGAGCAGCTACATATACCGTTACACTCTCTTGGCATCCAGTGCTAGTTAATAAGACAAAATAAGGGACTATAAGAAAGATAAAATTTGGTGCTAGCATGTTGCAACCAAATGACTATACCAAAATGTATAAAATGACACTAACAAACATAATAGTAAAATAATCTTCCTTGCATCAATCCTTCCCTCTTAGAAAACCTTGTTTACAAGGTTGAACTAAATGTCAAATAAAAATTCCTAAATTGCCTCTTTCAGGGACATGCTGGACCACTGAATCAAGACTTTGGTAGCAGTTTGGTTGCCTCACTTCATCAATTTCTTGTCCAAAACAACAATTGGAACATGTGGAGTGATAGGGGAAGTAGACAACTGTGTGGAGGTAGCAGCATTAGGTGGAATGGATTTTTTAAGCTGAGATACATGAAAGATAGGGTGAATGTTAGAACTAGAAGGCAGCTTGAGTTTGTATGCCACAGATCCCACCTTATCCTTTATGTAGAAAGGACCAAAATAGAGAGGAGAAAGGTTATTATTTCTGCATTGTACCACACTTTGTTGCTTATAAGGTTGAAGCTTCACATAAACCTAATCTCCTATATTAAAATTTCTATCAGTTCGATGCTGGTTCATCTGCTATTTCATAGGAGTTTGATCTCTTTAGAGGTGATGCTTCATAACTTGGAGTGCTAGCTCCCTGTCATTGAGGCATTGATCTACCGCAGCTATAGATTCGTCACCCAGAATGGATAGTATATGTAATGGTGGGGGTAAACCATACACAACCTCAAATGTACATAACCTCAAATGGAACAGACTGCATTGAAGAATAGAAATTGGTGTTGTACCACCATTCAGCCATGGGAAGCCATTCGACCTATTGTTGAGGGTTCTCACTTGTCATGTAATGGAGATAAGTTTTCAAACAGCGGTTGACTACCTCTATCTGTCCATCTGTTTGAGGATGGTAGGCAGAGGATCTTAGCAGTTATACTCTTAAAGTTTGAATAATTCTTGCTAGAAAATATTAATAAAAACTAGGTCCTGATCACTTACTATAGATGAAAGTGGACCATGAAGCTTGTATATATTAGCAAAGAAAAGCTGAGCAATACTAATTGTTGTGTATAGATGACTTAATGCCAAGAAATGGGCATATTTACTAAGCCAATCCACTATCACCAAGATCACCTCCTTCCCATAAGATTTTTTCAAACCCTCAATAAACTCCACACTAATATCTGACTAAATTCCCTCAGGGGTTGGCAAGGGCTACAACAATCTAGGGGTGTTGATGTTTTCAAACTTATAGGTTTGGCAAATGGTGCAGCTTCTCATGTAATTTTTATATCTTTTTCCAGTCCTTTTTTGTAGAAGAGTAGCTATAATCTCTTCACATTGGTAAGTACTCCAGAGTGGCCCCCTGTAAGAGAATCATGTAGTAACTACAAAAAAATTGAGTTTTAACTGTGGCATATTACCAATCATGAGTTGCCCCTTTCTCCTAAGTAAATTACCATGCCCAGTGTAAGGTCCTTGCTGCCTATACCCATTTTTTAGTGCTTCAATGAGAGTTCTTATATTGTTATCAACATTTTAGCTTTCTTCAATATCCAGTAATACACTGCTAACACGTGTGGAAACGGTCAAAGCAACAAACTCTGAAGCAGGTAGTCTCAATAATGCATCAACTGCTGCATTCTCACACCTTTTCTTGTAAGTAATTTTGAAGTCATTGCTAAACAACTAAACAATGTACTTATGTTGGTGCACTGTAGTGATTTGTTCTTTAAGCAAGAACTTGAGGCTATGGTAGTTAGTCCGTATAAGAAATGTTTATATGCAACATAATGGTCCCATTTTTTAACAACATAAACAACGATGAAGAGCTCTTTTTTGTACACAGAGTTAGGCAAATTTCAGAAGTGCATGGTTCGTAACAAGTAGTAAAGAGTGAGTATAAGTATTGTTCGCACGAGGAGGTTGATACTAAGTACCAACCTTAATTATATTTCCACAGTCTAACAAAATCGAATAATTATAATGAGATAAAAATTTAACTAACAAGAAAAGAAAGCTTATAGCTGAAATAATCCTTTTAGAAATTCAGTAATTAAAAATCTAGAGCTCGAATTTGCTTCACTAGCTATCACTTGAATTACATAATATTTTCACAGTTCAATTCATTAATTAAGTCAAGGGTAAATCACTCAAATTACCTTAAGTCTCTTTCAAGTTCATCTAAGAATACCAAAGTTAATTACAACATATTTTCATGGTCACGTCAATTAGCTAGGATTCATTAAGTTCTTTAGCAATTTATTGCTCCTTGAAGGATTTGTCTACTTTTGTGATCGATGTTCCTAAGTTTTATAAGTCTATGAGCTGATAAATCATGCAACTTTCGTTATCTCTAATCTATCCACAAACATGCAAATAATTGGGCCCTTAATTGAATATAAGACATTAAGCACAACTCATAAAATTGACTGAAAATTAATTTATTGAAAGGAAATAAGAATCCAAGCAAGTAATAGACTAGCTACACAAATCCAAACCCTAAAAAGAGTTTAGTCATGCATAATTGCGACGATAAACACAAACATCATGAAAAGAATTAAAGAAGAAGAAGAAGAAATAATAGTTGAAGCTCTTGAATCTTGCACAAAGTCTTCTTCGGTCTTCCTTAATTAATTGTTTGTGCCTTCAAAAGATGATTCTGAATGATAGGGAATGAATAAAAACACATATTAACCCCGCTTTTATATTACAAATTCAAAGGAAACCTATTTTGACCTGAATTCCCGAGTTTCCTCCAAAAAGGAAACTTTCTCTTGCTCGACATGGCTTAAGCATGGCCATGTCACATCCTCTACTTTACAGCATGGCTTTGCACATAACCATATGCCATCCCATGTTGAATTTTCATATTTTCTTCAATTTGGACAGAAGCGAGCACGACTTAAAGCACAACTGTGAGCTTCTTGTGTGTCATAGTCTTCAGAGATCCAAAGGGAACACGACTTCAAGCATGGTCGTATGTAATGCCATGCCTCTTGAATGCTCTTTCATTCATGATTAGGGCACAAACACCTCCATGTGAGGTCTTGACATAGCTTTCCTTGATCAACTAAGCTTCATTTAGATTTTTCCTATATAATAGGGGAAATTCTTATTAAAATCAAATAAAAACTTCTAAATAAACCAGAATTAAATAGGAAACTAGAATGAAGGTCCAACATAAATAAATGCTCAGTTTAATCTAAATTCTCCCCAATTATTACCAACTATTTATTCAAAATTCATTAAAATTCAACTCTAGAATAAGTGTAAAATTACACTCAACAAATTTCCCCATACTAGAGCTTTGCTTGTCCTTAAGTAAAAATCAAATTTAAAAATTTAAATACTAGCTCATCAACAACCAAAAGTTACAACTTCTAAGATATGCAAGTCGTTAACATCAAGACTGAAAAATATTTACTAAGGAAGATAACCAAACAAAAGTACATCATATATGAACAATTTACTAATCACAACCCAAGCACTTAACTCTTTGAAATCCAATGAACAAAACTCTAAAAGAAAAATATCAAAATTTGTAATTCCTTTGAAAACAAAAATTGGTTGTGAATGTGTTTTACGCTCCATTTCACAACATCTTTTCTTTCTTTGATGATGTGTTTTACGCTCCATCTCATCTCTTTTTTTATCTCTCAATTCTGATCTTCCCACTCTTAGTGATCCCCCCGCCGTTCCCGCACTACTAAGCGTGGATACCGTCAAGTGGGTGCTTTGGATATTCTTACTCTGATTAGAGCATTGGAGTCGATTTAGAGCATAAAAAATTTGAATTTAGGTATTGCTCTTACTAAGAAAAAAGAGATTTTTTTTCATAACATAAGAGAATTAAAAACAAGATGCATTCTCTCCCAAAATCATGCTAAAATTCAATCTCTAAGTTTATGCTTAGGTTATAAAAACTAAATTTTTCATACATAAAGACCATGTTCAACTATCTTAATTAATAAACTATTCAGTAGTTCGATAATTGAATAAAAAATGCATACTTATACATCATTGCCCCCTAATCGCAATTGAGCTTTAATTTCTCATAAAACCAAAATAAAAAGTTTTAAGGATAAGCATCACAACAAATGTGGAGAAATTGAGTTGAAAGTTAATGAATCTTATGATTTTTTTAAAAAATAAAAAAATAATGCATAATTTAACTAATACGCATGCAAAAATAAATAAAACACACAAACATAGAACATAAAAACATTATTCAAACATTTGGCATCCTCCTCCACACTTATCTATGGCATTGTCCTCAATGACAAAAAATATTAAAATTAGAAAAAGAAAATAAGGACTTCCCTAGTAAGCATTTTTCTTCCTTTTGTGCTCGCTCCAAATGTTGGATGACCTAAAAAAAGAAAATAACAAAAACTAAGAAAAATAAAAGAGAAAACCAAACTAAAAATAAACTTAAACAAAAGAAATAAATCAAAACACATTGGGTTGCCTCCCAACAAGTGCTTGTTTAGATTCATTAGCTTGACTAGATTCCCATTTGATCATTAGGGAGGATTGATTAAAGAATAATCATCCCCCACTTGAGCTCGCTTATTTGACACTCGAAAAGAGGATGAACATTTCTTAAAATTCATATCCTTCACAACACTTTCAATTCACCAATCTTTAGTATCTTTCTTTAGATGCCCCTCTTTCTTCTTAACTTTCTTGGTTACTTCCACTTCTTTAACATCACAAATGAGGGAGGTTTTAGTGGCCTTTTGGTAACTTGGGGAAGAACATATTTAGCACAAGCCTCGACTACATCCACCCGAAAATAAGAAGTCATTGGTGGGGATTATTATGTCATTTTGAACACATCAAACTCAACCTTCTCTTCCCCAACTTCAAATGTTATCTTTCCTCTCTTGACATCAATGATAGCTCTAGCTGTAGCTAAGAAAGGACATCCTAGGATGATAGGGATATGAGAGTCTTCTTCCATTTCTAAAATCACGAAGTCACAACACACATAAAATTCTCCGACCTTGACCGCTATATCTTCCAAAATTCCTTTAGGATAGACTATAGATCTGTCAGCTAGTTGCAAAAAAATATTAATAGGTTTGGGTTCACCTATATTTAATTTCCTACACAAAGATAAAGGCATTATGGTTACACTAGCCCCTAGATCACAAAGAGCTCTATTAATGGAAAATTTACCAACAACACAAGGTATAATGATACTCCCTGGATCTTTGAGTTTTAGAGGGAGCTTATTTCTGATCACAACGCTACATTTATTTCTAATCACAACACTACATTTATTTCTGATCACAACACTATATTTATTTCTGATCACAACACTACATTTATTTCTGATCACAACACTACATTCTTCATTCATTAGTATAGTCTCATAATCCTCCCACTTCCTCTTATTAGATATGATGTCCTTGAGGCATTTGGCATATTTTGGCATTTAGGTGACTGCCTCCAAGAAGGGAATAGTGATATCTAACTACTTGAACACCTTTAAAATTTTCTGAAACTCCTTGTGAAGTGCCCCATTACCCATCCTTTGAGGGAAAGGTAAACAAGGTATCTTTATATTCTTAGGCTCTTAATCCAACTCATTACTCATTGGCTTCTCTCCTTCTTTTGGTAGTTGATCTGGCTCAACTTTTGATTCTTTAATCTTATGCACAACTTCAGGCAATTTCTTTCCACTTCGTAAAGTTATTGCATTCACATACTTTCTTAGGTTCTTAGGTTGACTTTGAAAGTGACCCATTTGGCGAAAATTTGAGGAACTTGCTTGTGATGCTATTTGGTGTTCTAGCATATTGTTATGTGTGGTTAACTGTTCCAAACTTGCATTAATCTACTTGAAATTTTCCTCATGCTGCCTCAGACTCTCTTGAACTGTTTGATTTACCTTATTTTATGATTTGATGAAGTTCTCCATCATTATCTGGAGGTTTGACTTGGGTTCGGGTTAAGGATAAGTGCTCTTTTGTTGAAAACCTAGTAGAGGTAGTACTTTGTACCCTTGATTTGCATTAGAGTTTGAGTTCCCTCCTTGATTTAACTACAAGAAGTTCAGATGGTTCCTCCATCTAGGGTTGTATGTGTTGGAGTATGGATTCTCTTGAGGTCTGCCATTAAAATCATTCAAAGCATTTGATTACTCAATGGAATAGCCTTGAGAGAAAATGTTACCTTATTGACACTCTATGGTGGAATTTCCTCCTTTACACACTTCACAAGATAGTACCTGTGATGGATAACCTGCGAAGTTGAGCTTTTGTAGTTGTTTTGTAAGGGAATCCAATTTGGCATTTACCATGCTTAAACTATCAACCTCGTACACTCCTGCTGCTTTCTTAGACTGATTTTTCTTCCATGTCATTGATAATTATTAAATGCCATCTTCTATAGGAGTACATATGCATCATATGGTGTTTTGCTCATGAAAGAGCCTTATGTTGTAGCATCAGTGGTAATCTGCAAGGATTCAGACAGTCCTTGGTAAAAAGTCTGCATGAGAAGCCAATCTGGAATGCCATGGTGAGGGCAATATCTTTGTAAGTCAATTTTATGAGTAGTTTCATAGAGAGATTCGTCGGGCTATTGCTTAAACCCAATAAAGTCTTGGCAATATTTTTCCTGATGGATAATACTAAGTGAGAAAAGCCTTAGAAAGTGTATCCCATGAGGTGATGGAATTTAGAGCCAATGATCCTAATCACAATTTCGTGTTGTCCCTCAACGAAAAAGGAAATAGCCTGAGGTGAATAACATCTATACTTATTCCATTGATCTTAAAAGTGTCACAAATGTTGAGGAAAGAGGTTAGATGAGCATTAGGATCTTCTGATGGTAGTCTATAAAACTGATATTGTGAAACCATTTAAATGTATGCAGGTTTGATCTTAAAGGTGTTAGCTTCAATGGTTGGCTTCATAATACAGTTTTGGCTTTCTGTAAGACTTGGAACCCCATATTCTTCTAAATCTCTTGCTTGTGCTACTGGTTCAACCATCCTTCTATCTCTTTCTATTTTCTCTTTGCGGTTCTATTTGCAAGTCTTTTCAATTTTTGGATTTACTTTCTCTAATTCAAGACGTTTTGATCTCGTTTGCATAAACAAGAGTCAAGTACTTGAAAAGAAAAGGTAAAGAAAATTAAATAAAACAAAAATAATAAAAATGCTAGTCTAGCATAAATAAAAAAGTGCACTAATATTAGTATTGCCGATCTCCCCAGCAACAGCGCCAAAAACTTGTTAGAAAAATTCTGCAAGTGCACGATTCGCAACAAGTAGTAAAGAGTGAGTATAAGTATCATTCCCATGAGGAGATTGATACCAAGTACCTACCCTAATTATATTTCCACAATCTAACAAAATCAAATAATTGTAATGAGATAATAATTTAACTAACAAGAAAAGAAAACTTATAGCTGAAATAATTCTTTTAGAAATTCAGTAATTAAAAATCTAGAGCCCGAATTTGCTTCACTAGCTATTACTTGAATTATATGATCTTTTCACAGTTTAATTCATTAATTTAGTTAAGGATAAATCACTCAAATTACCTAGAGTCTCTTCCGAGTTCATCTAAGAATACCAAAGTTAATTACAACCTATTTTCATGGTTATGTCAATTAGCTAGGTTCTTTAAGTTCCTTAGCAATTTATTGCTCCTTGAAGGTTTTGTCTACTTTGGTGATCGAGGTTCCTAAGTTTTATAAGTCTATGAGTTGATAAATCATGCAACTTTTATTGTCTCTAATCTATCCACAAATATACAAATAATTGGGCCCTTAATTAAATATAAGACATTAAGCACAACTCATAAAGTTGACTGAAAATTGATCCATTGAAAGGAAATAAAAATCCAAACAAGTAATATACTAGCTACGCAAATCCAAACCTTAAAAAGAGTTTAGTCGCGCATAATTGCGACGATAAAAACAAACATCATGGAAAGAATTAAAGAAAAAGAAGAAGAAATAATAGTTGAAGCTCTTGAATCTTGCATAAAGTCTACTTTAATCTCCCTTGATTAATTGTTTGTGTCTTCAAAAGATGATTTTGAATGATAAGGAATGATAGGGAATGAATAAAAACACCTTTTAATCCCCCTTTTATATTGCAAATTCAAAGGAAACCTATTTTGACTTGAATTCTCGAGTTTCCTCTAAAAAGGAAACTTTCTCTTGCTCAATATGGCTTAAGCATGGTCGTGTCACGTCCTTTACTTTACGGTACAGCTTTGCACACCACCATGTGCCATCCTATGCTGAATTTTCATTTTTTTTTTAATTTGGACAGAAGCGAGCACGACTTGAAGCACAACTATGAGCTTTTTATGTGTTATAATCTTCAGAGACCTGAAGGGAACATGACTTCAAGCACGGTCGTGTGTAATGCCATGCCTCTTGAATGCTCTTCCATTCGCGATTAAGGCACAAACACCTCCATATGAGGTCTTGACATAGCAAGAGGATGGAAGTCTTGCATGAGCACAACACATATACCCACATCACTGGCATAAGTTTTTATGACAAATTGCTTGTTTAGAGAGGGAAGAGCAAGGACTGGGGCTATATTGAGCAGTTTCTTTAGTGTCTCAATGGCTTGTTAGGCTAAAGGGGACCATATAAAATTGTCCTTCTTGAAAAGTTTGATAAGTGGTTTGCTTGAGATTCCATACCCCTTAATAAACCACTTGTAGTAACCAGCCAACCTTAAAAAAACCTCTCAATTATTTGATATTAGCTGGTACAGGCCATTGCACCACTGCCTCCACTTTTTTGGGGTCCATAGCCACTTATTCCTTACTGGTTATGTGACCATTCAGTAAGTGGTTTGCTTATGATTCCATACCCCTTAATAAACTACCTGTAGTAACCAGCTAGCCCTAAGAAACCTCTCAATTATTTGATATTAGCTGGTACAGGCCATTGCACCACTGCCTCCACTTTTTTGGGGTCCGTGGCAACTTATTCCTTATTGATTATGTGACCAGGGTACTCAACAAATGCAGCTCCAAAAGTGCATTTACTCCATTTGGTGAATAGTTTATGCTCTTGAAGTGTATAAAAGACAACTTTGAGGTGCTATAAATGTTCCCGTATATCTCTACTATAGACAAGGATATCATAAAAAAACCAATATAAATTTTCTGAGATATGGCCTAAAAATTTCATTCATTAAACTCTGAAATACAGATGGGGCATTTGTTAAGCCAACAGGTATTACTGTAAATTCATAGTGGTTATCATGTGAGTGAAATGCAGTTTTGTGTATTTCAGGAAGGTGCATCCTGATTTGATGATACCCTAAAGCAAGATAAATTTTGGAATATTGTAGCTCCATGAAGCTCATCTAACAATTCCTCTATGATAGGTATAGGAAACCTATCCTTAATGATTTTTTTATTCAATTCTTGGTAATCAATGCACATTTGCCAGATGTTGTCTTTTTTCTTTACTAAAACTATGGGTAAAGAATAGGGACTAACACTAGGTTGTATAATACCCTTAGCTAGTAACTCTTGAATCATCTTTTCAATGACATCTTTTTGCAGGGGAGAGTGTTTATAGGGTCTGATATTTACAGGTTTAGAAGCCTCAAAAAGTGGAATTCTATGGTCTTAGACTCTATGGGGAGAAAGTTCAGTTGGTGTAGCAAAAAGAAAAACTCAAATTTAGTGGGTAAGTGAAGTAAGTTAGGGTCTGTTACCTCAGCTACAGGTGTGTGTATAGCAAAGTTTGGTTGTGTAGTCTCATGGGTGTGTATTGCATAGGTTGTATAAGGGTTGTGCTCCATTAAATGAAGCATATTACCATAAAAGATGACTTTAACAGATGTAGAAATGACACCCTACAAGTTATAAGGTATATTATCCATATAGAAGGTCATCTGTAATGATTTAAAATTTTAGGAAATGTCCCCTAAGGTTGCTAGCCATTGAATTCTAAGCACCATTTCGCAACCCCCTAGTGGCATCACTAGGAAATCAGTAGTGAAGTGATAGTCTTGCACCTCCCAATTGAATTGTTCATATATATGCTGGCAAATAAGTTCTTGACCTTTGGCTATGGTTATATTAACTGAATCAATGAGATGAAAAGAACAACCTAGGCATGTAGCCAAAACTTGATCCAAGAAATTATGTGTTCTGCCAGAGTCTATTAAAATGTGAATTGACTTCTTTTTATGCTTCCCCATAACATGCATAGTTTGATATGCCATCTCAACAAATCCTCCCATGACATAGAGATAAATTGTAGGAATAGTGGATAAACATATAGCATTTTTAGGTACTCATCAGCTACTTCCTACACTATAATTACATGCAACTACTTCTGTTTACATTGATGACCAGGGAAAATTTTTTAATCACACCAAAAGTAAAGGGTCTTTGCTCATTTGTCATTGATTTCTTCATCAGTAAGGTGCCTGGTCCTTATTGGTGATGGTTTTAGATTTACAATTAGTGGATTGCCTTAGGTTCTAGTTGGAGGAAAAGAATTATGCCTGGTTAAGGTAATGGGTATGGGAAAAAGAGGTGGTTTGGTGGTTGGGTTAGAGTGTGTTTGGGACAAGGGTGGTGGTCGATTGGAGTAAGAATTACTAGTTTTTGTAGTAAAAAGATAAAAATCCTGCTTTCATACTAAAAGCATATAGTTGTTGAAGTGTACCGGGACCAAGCATTCTGAGTGGAATACGTATCTCATCCTTAAGTCCATTCAGGAAGTAACTCAGTGCATATTCTTCTGTTAGTGTCACTTTACTGGAAAGAACATCAAATTCTTCTAGATATTCTTAGAGCGACCTATGTTGTACCAAACAATTTAAATTAAATTTACTATTGGGTCTTCATAGACCCTATCCTAAAACGACCCTTCAAGGCCTGCACATACTCCTTCTGTGGAGGCTTATCAACCTTGCTTCGATTCTTAACAAAAGACTGATGCCATTGAAGAGCTCGACCCTCCATGTGTATCACTGTTAGCTTCACCTTAGCATTGAGAGAAGTGGAATCAATTTGAAAAAATGATCACACTTGAATAGCCAGCCTTCTAGATTTATGCCATTAAATATGGGAAACTCCACCTTCGAAAATCGAGTAGTGAGTTGGTAATTAAAACCTTCAGGTTCTTAAGTGGGTGGAAGGGTTAAATCAACATAGGGTGGTGATGTATTTTAAATTTTTGGATTATGAGCACTGAGTGGGGAGACAGAAGTATATGTTTGGGTTTAGGTTTGAGTGCCCGGCTGAATGGAGGAAATAAGTGTTTTAAGCTCACTAAGCATATAATCTTGCTGCTTGTTCATATCTTGAATAACTTGGTACAACTTTTTACTATTCTCTTGTAACATATCCTTTACCATATTTTTAATGGATTCTTCAAATTTTTTTTAGTTCTTGTGCTTTAGTATTATCAAATATGGCTATAGCAGAAAGTGTGAAATTTGGATGTGGGGGGTTATAGGTTGGATCCGAAGGTGCTCTGATACCAAATGATCCAACTAAAAATTGAATCAAATGCATCACAAAAATATAAAAGATTAGAGAAAGAATTCACAATAACTTGGAGAGAGAAGAGAGGAGTTTTACTATCATTCAACTTGAAAATTCTAGCTGTTGGGAGCAGCTACATATATCGTTACACTCTCTTAGCATCCAATGCCAGCTAATAAGACAAAATAAGGGAATATAAGAAAGATAAAATTTAGTACTGACACGTTGCAACCAAATGACTCTTCCAAAATGTATAAAATGACACTGATAAACATAATAGTAAAATAATCTTCCTTGCATCAGTTTATTCAGCAATAAACATGCAATCAAATAGGCCAAAAATCAAAGCAAAAGATAAGCATAACTCATAAAATTAACTGAAATTAAAATTAATAAAAATTGAATTCAATCACATTCTAGAACAGTTGCTCCTAACCCAAACCATAAAAAGAAAGTTTGGCCAAGCATAGTTCTAGTGGCAAAAATAAAAGCTACAAACATAATTAAATAAAGAGAATGAAGAAGAAGAATAAAGAAAACTCTTGAATCGCGCTTGACTTCTTTTAAAACTCTTGAATCGCGCTTGATTTCTTTTACTCTTAATCTCCTTTATAAGTCCTTTCTTGTAGTTTAAAAGTGCTAAAAAGTGAAAATAAAACTCCTAAACATTCCCCCTTTATATAGGCATAGCATGATAAAGACTTAATGCTTTCTTGAATTCCTTCATCCTTTTTGCTAAGGAAAGTTTCTTTTGTCCTGCAAGGCCTTACACATGGCCTTGTTTCTAACCATGTTTTAACTTATTCTTCTGACACGGCCACAATACGCCCATGCTTGTATTCAAACTTATCCTCCAGATCCTCGCACAACCTGGAACACAGCCATGCTTCAAGGCGTGTTGCATCTTCAATAATTCTTCACTTTGGGTAGTAGATGGAATGATTTAAAACATGCCCGTGTCATTCCTGTGTCGAAGACTCATTTTGCTCTAGATGATGACACGGCCAACAACATGGTCGTGCTTGAAGTTGTGTCACTTTCCTCTTATTCCAGTGCTCGGCACGGACACAAGCATGCCTATGCCACAGCCAGCCATGTCATGTCAAATCCTTATAATTGGAGAATTCCTTTTCAAAATTACCTACAAATTAGAGGGATGATAATTAAAACTAAATAACATTCCTAGATAAACTAAAATTAAATAAAAAATAATAAAAACCTAATTAAAACTCTAAATTAAAAATACTTTCTAATTATATCCAAATTTGACTAAAAGATAAATATATTCATCCAAAATTCTTTACAAGTCAACTAAAATATATGTAAAAATCACAGAAAGCTTAGGTAACATGCCAGTGACTCCTGCATTCAAGTGGAGGAGAAATTAAGATTATATGAGATGAAATTTAATAGCAATTCAAGCCTTGAGGTGCTTCTCCATCAACACCTACCTAACTTATATGCTACCATAACTTTGTTATATATCTTTTTATTACATCTTCTTAATAATAAGGATTTGCAACAAATTTGTAGTAGTCTTTAAAAATGACATTGCTCGAGTTGAAGGTTAAGTAGCGAAATGATAAAAATTTATTTTAATACATTAAACAAAGTTATAGATCTAATTTTTACAATCAATTTCCTCTACTATTGTTAGGTTTTTTTAACTTAAATTGTGTTATGAATTTTATAGAGATTTGATGGTTTTGAGGTTTTGGATCATGTCACGGTCGTGTTTAGGCTATGTTGAGGTGTTTGTTATGTCCAAAAGCAAGCACGACTTAAGCATGGGCGTGTTGGTGCCTGTGTCGGGATTTGCCAGTTTGCCCAAAAGGTGATATGGCCAGAAGCACAGTCTTGTCATGGCTATGTCGGGGTGTCCAGAAGGTGGCACGACTTAAAGCATGGCCATTTCATGTTTATGACGTTAGTCCGAAAAGAAGCATGGCTTGAACGGGCATGACACGACTGTGTCACAAGTAGTATTATTAACCTCAATTTTGGAAGCTATTTTTTCTCTTGGTTTTGATTCCACTTTTACCCTATTTGTATTAGACTTGGATTAGGAATCATTCTAAGACTTTCCGAGCAAGTTTACTTGTTGTCAAAGTCTTAGAGGTCTATAAATGGGGGGTTTCTAAAGAAGTCATTGACACACAAGAAAACTTGGGGTTACAAGTTTTAGTGGTAGGACTTTGGGATATTTTTGAATTCCTTGTATTGTTCTTCTAAGTTTCCTAGAGGGGTGGAAAGGAGTGTGAATTTTTTGAGTTTTATATGAGAGGGTGAAACAAAATTATAGGTTTGGGACAATTTATTGTATTGGTGTGTTTTTTTCTCATATAGTGAAGAATTGGTATCTTTTTATGGATGTAGGCAGTTAGAAGCCAAACCACGTTAAATCTTGTGTGCAATTATTTTTTCTGTTTTGGTTTTTATCTTGACTTGTTTATTGATTGGTTTAATTGGGAGAATTTTTCACAATAAGTGGTATCAGAGCTTTGGTTGGAAATTAATAAACATGTCAAGTGGTTCATCATAATTTTTTACAATAGAAAAGTTTAATGGAAAAGTTAGTTTTACTCTCTGGTAAAGAAGGGTAAAAGATCTCCTAGTTCAACAAGGTTTAGCAAAAGTGTTGAAGGGAAAGGAGGCAAAACTAGAAAAATTAAGCGATGAAGATTAGGAAGAGCTCGAAAAAAGGTGTGCTAGTATTATACGCCTTTGCATTGGAGATAACATTATTAATAATGTTATTGAAGAAAATTTTGCCGCAGAGATTTAGGACAAACTGGAAAAGATTTATTTGGCTAAGAGTTTGACCAACAAGTTACATCTAAAGCAAAATTTATACAAGCTAAAGATGGTGGAGGGTGGAAACTTAGTGGAGCATATGAATAAATTCAATAGAATCTTAGATCAACTAAAAAAGGTTAATGTTAAGATTGAGGAAGAAGATAAGACACTAATGCTTCTTTTCTCACTCCCTGACTCTTATGAAAATTTTGTTGATTTGCTTATTACAGGAAAAGATACTTTGACTATGGATCTTGCATAAGCGCATTTGGTGTCCCTTCAAACTCGAAAGAAAGATAAAATTAAGGAGAAGGATGGGGAGGCATTGGTTGTTCAAGGGGTGAGTCATAAAGTGCAATTTTCTGGCAAGAATGGATTACAAAAAGGCAAAGTTAAAAATTTGAATGCTATTGAATGCTACCAATGCAAAGGGTTTGGTCACTTTAGAAGGGACTGTCCAAAGGATAAGAAAAAGGATGAGAGTATGGCTTATCTTGTATGGGAAGAAGAAGATACTCTTATATAAAAGGAACCAGTTAGTGGTGAGGTGGAGAGATTAAGATCTCTTCACGGAGTCAAGGAGCATCTTGACTAGGTTTTCAGCTGCACATGGCATATTGGTCGTGGTTAAGTCAAGGTGTGTCACCAAGAATTGATTCGGGATGTATAGTTGGGTTAGTAAGGCCAATGTGTTTACAAAATTTAAGTCAAGGTGGAGATTTGTTAGGTTTTTTTGACTTAAATTGTGTTGTCAATTTTAGGGAGATTTGATGGTTTTGAGGTTTTGGATCATGACACGGTTGTTTTAGGCTGTGTTGAGGTGTTTGTTATGCCTAGAAGCAAGCACGACTTAAGCATGGGTGCATTGGTGCCTGTGTTGGGATCTACCAGTTTGCCCAAAAAGTGACACAGCTAGAAGTATAGTTGTGTCATGGCTGTGTCGGGGTGTCCAGAAGTTGGCATAGCTTAAAGCACGACCATGTCATGTTTGTGAAGTTAATCCGAAAAGAAGCATGGCTTGAAGCACGGGCATGACATGATCGTGTCACAAGTAGTATTATTAACCTCAGTTTAGGAAGCTATTTCTCTCTTGGTTTTGACTCCACTTTTACTTTATTTGTATTAGACTTGGATTATGAATCATTCTAAGACTTCCCAAACAAGTTTACTTGTTGACAAAGTCTTAGAGGTCTATAAATAGGGGGTTTCTCAAGAAGTCATTGACACACAAGAAAACTTGGGGTTGCAAGTTTGAGTGGTAGGACTTTGGGATATTTATGAGTTCCTTGTATTGTTCTTCTAGGAATTCTAGAGGGGTAGGGAGGAGTGTGAATTCTTCGAGTTTTATATGAGAGGGTGATACAAAATTGTGGGTTTGGGACAATTTATTGTATTGGTATTTTTTCTCATTTAGTGAAGAGTTGGTATCTCTCCGTGGATGTAAGCAGTTAGAAGCCAAACCACGTTAAATCTTATGTGCTTTTATTTTTTCTGTTTTGGCTTTTATCTTGACTTATTTATTGATTGGTTTAATTGAGTGAATTATTCACAACAACTATATTAAAAAAAATTATTGGCTAGATCAGTATTCCTTAGTTTATTGCAATATTGCCCACCATGGATAACAATTACATATCAGCAATAGAATTGCAGCTGATTTTAATGACAAGTCTTTAGAGGAAAATTCACAAGCACTTGTCAACCTACCAGTTGCTCATTTTTATTAGCTAAAGATTTTCAATGGGACTTGGCTATCACTATAAGAAATCACACATTTTATGATGAATTTCTTTGCTACGCATCAAATTTCGTCACAATTTATTAACTAAAGATTACGAAATTCATAATTGTCACTATAACATTTGATTTTGTGATGGTTTTTTTTTTTGTCACTGTTAAATTTTATATCATCACTATATTGCATATTTGATGATGATTTAAAAAATTGTCACTTTCATTTTTGGAGGTAGAATTTTGCACCAAAAATTTGGAGGGAAATCTTTTAGTGACAAATTGTTATTAATTGATGACGATCGTTAGTGTCACAAAATATTTCTTTTAATGACGACATTATGTTTCGTCACTAATTAGCTGAAAAAATTAGTGACACAACTCATTCGTCTCCATTATTCACATTTACTGACGATGAATACCAATTCGTCACAATTGTATTTGGAGGCAAAATTTAATATAAAAATTTTAGAGGAAATTTTTTTAAGACGGCGTATTTAAAAATTATGACAATTTTTGTTGTCACAAATATGAATTTGATATGACAAGATAATTTTTCGTCATTAATTAGGTTAGAGGATGAGTGACGAAACTATTTTGTCATAAATTTTTATATTAAACGACGATATATGCATATGCATCACAATTTTTTATAGACAAATTTTTTTATAAAATACTGTGGAGGGAACTTCTTAGTCATCGAGATAATAATCTACGACAACTATTATTGCCATAAATATTAATTTTATATGACAAGATAATAATCTACGATAACTATTATTGCCATAAATATTAATTTTATATGACAAGATAATAATTCGTCATATTTCAGGTGAATGGATAAATGACTGAACTATTTTGTCCTAAATATTTATATTTAATGACGATGCATGCAAAATCGTCACTGTTTTATTTAGGTGCAAAATTTATTTCAAAATTTTTTTTCGAGGCAAATTTTCTAACAATTAGAAAGATAATAATTTATGAAAAATTTAATTGAGCACAAATATTAATTTTATATGACAAGATAATATTTCATCAGTGAATATTTCAATTGATAATTGATAAAACTATTTCGTTTTGAATGTTTATATTTTGTTAATAATTAATTGATGAAATGAGTGATAATACTATCATGTCACAAGTATTAATAGCATGTGACGACATAATATTTCGTCATAGATAAATTAGATAAATAAATGATAAAAATATAGGTAATTTTTATTACATATATTTTATATAGATAATTAAAGAATTAAGAAAAATTCTTTAAAAAATAAGAAAAATATTTAAAAGCCATTGAAGAAATTCAAGTTAAAAGAATGAAAAAAGAAAAAAAAAACAAGCTTTTCCTAGGATTCAAAGAAAAAAAACTAGTGAATCGTGCAGGCTGTTACTATTTTTTATTTAAAATATTATCTATATATATATATATATATATATATATATATATATGATCAATAATTTAATAAATAAAAATCAATATTAGATATATAAATAATTTATTTTTTTATATAAATATATGTTGTTAATAATATGTTAGAATTCTAATTTCATCAATAGGTACCGTTATACTTTAGTAGGAGGTGTAATTACGAAAATCCATTACTTGGCCACTAAAGTGGCATGTGTATAATTTTTTTAATCACTGCAGCTTGCTATTTTTTTCTTTATAAAAATTATCACTTATATTTTTAATAATTTTCAATGAGAATTTTAATTTAATAATTTTCTTTTTTAACTCTTTTATTTTTAGAGCATTTAAATTTTTTAAAAAGTATTATGTATTTTATCAATATATAAAATTATATTATAAATTAATTAATTTTTACTATTATTATCATAATATATATAAAAGTATGAATAGAGAAAAAACTTTTTTGGATAAAAAAGGACATACATTTTTATATATTAATAAAAATAATATTAATTTAGTTTTGAAAACATTTGAAATTGATGAAGATAGTGTTAGTTTGTGTTTAAAATTTAAAATTCTATATTTAAAAATCAATCAGATTTAAATAAAAAATTTCTTTTATATACATAAACTATTAAATTATTATAAGATTCAATTATAAATATTTTATAAAAATTCATATTTATAATGTTTCATATATATGAATTCAAAATAATAGTTAAAATTAATAATTTCATTATTAGTTTAATTTATATAATTGTACATAATCTCTAATACATATAAAAGTAATTAGAAAATTATAAAACTATACAAATTAAAAAATTTACTAATTGATAAAATTAAACTTTTAACTTCTATATTTAAAGTGAGATATATACATATCAACAATAAAATAAAATAATTTTTATTATATTATCATCAAATTTAATTAAAATACATAAATAATTAAATAATTATGAGGTTAACATATAAATAGTTTATACAGTTTTTTTTTTTTATAATGTACTACATATTAAATATAACTGGTTTATGCTTTTATTATTAATAAGTATATACTATTTATAACACATATGAAAATAATTTAAGAATATTTTGTAAAAAATTTATATTTATAGTATCTATTTTCCTTTTTGAATATATCTATACTATCTATACAAATATGAATAGGAGTATTTTTTTTCAAAAAATAATCTTAATTTTTTTTAATTTTGAAATTAAATATAATTTTAGTTTGTATTCCAAACTTTAAATAGATTTTAAAAAGTAAAATAATTTTAACTATATTTATCATCAAATTTAAATGAAATATATAAATTATTAAATAAATATAAGGTCCATATATATAAATTTTTTACTTATAATGTACTATATCTTATGCATGGATTATATCTAATAATTATAATTTATTATAATTAAGTATTATATGAGTTATCAGCTAATGAAGCTTAAAAGAGAGTTAATTTTTTGGACAAAAAAATATTTTTATTTCTGTATTATATATAAATTTATACTATATATAAAACAATTTTTTGATAAAAATATTTATATGATGCAAGTTCAGATAATTTATACTATATATAAAGTAAGAATAGAGAAAAAGTATTTTTATACATAAAAGGACGTGTATGTTTTATATATTAATAAATAATCTTAATTTAAATTGACAAACATAAATTTAGTTTTTATTTTAAAATTTAAACTTTTAACTTCTATATTTAAAAGTTAAATATATAGATTTGAAAAAAATAATATTTTACTATATTTATCATCAAATTTAATTAAAATATTTGAATAATTAAATAATTATGAGGTCAACATATGAATATTTGAAAAAAAAAATTTATTTATAATATAATGCATGTTATATATAACTAATTTATATTTTTATTATTAATAGATATAAATTATCTATAACACAAATGGAAATAATTTAAGGATATCAAAATTTTAAAAAGAATTTATACTTATCTATCTATACAAATATAAATAGGGGTAAATCGTTTTTGAAAAAAGATTATGTATTTTTGTATATTGATAAAGTTATTTTAATTTATTTTTTAATTAAAATTTGATAAATATAATTTTAATTTGTATTGTAAACTTTAAATAGATTCAAAAAAGTAAAAACAATTTCTACTATATTTATCATCAAATTTAAATAAAATACACAACTTATTAAATTAGCATATGGTCCATATAAAAATATTTTATAAAATTTTTATTTATGTACTAAATCATATGTATGGATTATGAATAATAATTATATTTTTTATTTTTAAGTAATTACATAAGTTATCAATCATTGAAGCTTATAAAAGAGATAAATTTTGAGACAAAAAATATATTTTTGTATCTATATTATATATAAATTTATACTATATGAAGTAATTTTTAACAAAAATATTCTTATTTTACAAGTTTAAGTAAAAATATTTATATTATCTTAAACATCTATCATATATTGAAAAATTAGATTAAGAACTCTTGTTTTAAGTTAAATATGTATTTTAAATTTTATAAAAATAATAAATAAAATAATTCAGTCCATAGTTGTACTGATAATAGATTTTTATTTATGTACTAAATCATATGTATGGATTATGAATAATAATTATATTTTTTATTTTTAAGTAATTACATAAGTTATCAATTAGTGAAACTTATAAAAGAGATAAATTTTTGGACAAAAAATATATTTTTGTACAAAAAATACATTTTTGTATCTCTATTATATATAAATTTATACTACATATGAAGTAATTTTTAACAAAAATATTCTTATTTTACAAGTTTACATCAAAGTATTTATATTATCTTAAACATCTATCATATATTGAAAAATTAGATTAAGAAAACTCTTGTTTTAAGTTAAATATGTATTTTAAATTTTATAAAAATAATAAGTAAAATAATTCAGTCCATATTTGTGTTGACAATAGACTTTTACTTAAAGTTGAATAAATATTTTAAAATTTAAATATATAAATAATTAGTAAATTAATTAAATTTATAATATATTTTATTTTGAAATCGCTAAACATGTTAAATATATAAGCAATAAAATGAAATGATTGAACTAGAAAATCCATTCCAAATATTAAATTTGAAAAAATTAATCTATATTTATCTTTTGTATTTCAATTATAGATATAAATAAGTCATAAATAATTAAGAAAAGCATTTGTTGTCTATATTTCATATTTATTTTATTTTTTATTTTTAATTTATTTACATTATTGCTAATAATGAATATATATTTTATAATAATATTCTACATAAAATTTTTCATTGTTCAGTTATGTTTGTTATTTATTTATTTAATTATTTTATATTAATTATTAATTTTTTAGTTATATTCCTTTTTTACTTTTAATATTGTATAATATTTATGCTATAGATATATTTATTTAATAATATCACAATTTTACGTATTTAATAATAATATTGATTACGTGCGTTGCACGTAAGGAAAAAATTAGTTCTTATAAATGACATAACTTCTAATTCACTATATGAGATGTTTGTTTTTTTTTTAAAACAAATGGCAATGCTATTTTTTTATATAGCTAAAACTAGGGCTATGCATAGGTGCTAGAAAATTCAAACCTTTCCGAAAATTGTATTGAAATTTTTTAAAATTAAAAATTTTAGTCGACCGTCTGACTTTTCTCTAAATTGAATCATCCTAAAAATTTTATTGGAGCAAATTCGGAGATCATCAATTTTTCAAATTGAGAATCAAATCAAACCAATTCAAATCATACTGAACTAAAAAATTGAAACCAAAACCGATAGTATATATATAATTTCACTAATAATAATTATTTTTTAATGACATATTATAAAGTTGATAAGTAATACATGATAAGATTATATTTTTAGAATTATGTGCTACAAATAAAATTTAGTACCATTTTAATAATAAATTATATCTAAATAATTTATTTTAGATAATCTACTTTAAATGTTAACTTAATATTTGACATTTTAAATACTAATTAATTATTTTGAAATAAAATAAATACACTCATCAACTAAATCTTTTTATAGTTAATTTTTAATATATGTTTAAATCATAAAATAAAATGTATAGTCGTTTTATTTTATATGTTCAAATTATAAAATTATTATAATAAATAAATATGAAAATAAAACTTAAATTTTTTTTATAAAAAAGTACTATTATTAAATATAATATATATAATATAAATATATTTTTTCTTTGTTATTATGAATTTGTTAAATATTAATTTTAAATATATAAAATTAAATTAATATAAATTTTTAAATTTTAATTTTATTTTGAATCAACTTAGATTTTTCCTTTACTCCAAATCTTCATTCCATAAATATATCAAAGGCAAGTATTTGCACAATGTGGTGGCAAGCAAGAAAGCTTTGAGCTGAATTTTTTTTTTTTAACAACTAGATTAAATGGTTAAATTTTAATACCACAAAAGGAGGGGGGAGCAGAGTTCAATTCCTATCATCCTCAATAGAATATATGTACCTTTTGTCATTTAGATTACTCGTGGGGAAATGTTGAGCTGAAATTGGATCTGAAACTTATGTGTGGACTGGACTGGACTTTAATTCGCCCAAACCATAGCGAGAACTAAGTGGATCAACCAGCTACAAGCCTACAACAAAATGAGAGCCTAATGTCACGAACTTAAGCTGAGAGGTTAGCTAAGTCGCGCGGCACTTAGTCACACTTGCGAGAGAAGTTGAACTAAGTAAGCCTAGATGTGAATTAGAGTAGAATTTAGGTGAGCAAAGTAGGCAGCAAAGGACTAGGACGTATGTAGAGTAGAGTTGAGAGCACTTGAGTTTGTAAATGTGTGAGCTCTATTAGTTTTTC
>CATIWM010110303.1:0-13409 GCA_949671775.1 Mallotus repandus | reverse complement strand
TTACTTTTCATCTGTTTATTGTACTAATATTTATATTTTGTTTTATTCTTTGATTTCTTTTATTTTTTACTTATTCTGTTTCATTATTTTTATTTCTATGTGATTTTGTTTTTATTTAAATTTTATTTTTAGTTTATTTGATTACTAATCTTTATTTATTTATTTTTTATGATAATTGCTACTATGATGATGATGATTGGAGTAACCTAGAATGGAGTGTACGTGATTGGACGTAGAAATCAAATTCATGAAGAAATGCATGACAATCCACGGATTAAACCATATTTATTAATTTTATGCAATCCACGGATTAAACCATCTTTATTAATTTTATGTAGTTTCCGGTTTCTTTTTTTATTCTATTTTTTCAATTTTGGATTGTAATTAATTTTAATTTCTATTTCCAGTAGTTGTTGTAATAGCCCTATCAGTGGGAATATAGTGAAATTTTATTTTTCTACACTTTAAAATTAATTAATAATTTAGGCTCAATTTGGTAACCCTAAATAAAATCAATGGTGGCTTTAGATTAATTTAGGTTGCATGTAATTAAAATTACGGTTAGAAATATCACATAATGTTTGTTTTTGATTTATTTTCTTTTATTTTTATTATTTGGGCTTGTTTGTTATTTTTATTCGTTTTGGGCCCCACGCCCACGTATAGGTCTAACTCACTAATTTAATTAACTTTAAAATTAAATTTAGGTTTAATTAACTTTAAAATTAATTTACGCTCATTTAAGTTAATTTAGACTTTAGGCCTACTCTATGTATTTTAAAATAAATTTAGACATAGCTCAGCTCTTTGAATTATTTCTTTTAAAATAAATAGATTTAAGATCATTTCATTTAAGTTAAAATAAGTAGAATTAGGCCCATTAAATCAAATCCATTTTTTCTTAAATTTGGTAGACTTAGGCCCACTTTTAGAATTAAAAATAATAGATTTAAGTTCACTAATGCAATTAAAATATAGACCCACCTTTAGTTCCATTTCACTTGTAAATAAAATATGTAGATTTAGCTAACTTAAAATTAAAATCAAATATAGTTTGGATTTAGGGACATTATGCCTTGAATGTATTTTTTATATGCTTTTTCATAGATTTGTTGCCTTAGGGTTAGATGGATGCTCAATTAGGGTTTAGTGAAATTGCATGTAATTAGGGAATAAGATAGTAAATAATAAGATAATTATAAATAAACACAAGACTAAAGGAAGTTGGTATTCCGTATCCAGAACTCCTGGTTATGGTGCTTGCTTGTATTAGAGAATCGAGTTACCACCACCTTCGATTTATCCCAGTTATTACCCTGGGTGGCGACTCCTCATGTCCACGCTATGTGTTTGTGATATAGTAGTGTGTTCCCTAGAGCCCTAAGCTCAAACAATGTCGCGGTTGCAATAAACTTGGGCGCGCGCTAAGCCTTGCCATCTACTATAGTTAGGACCCTTCATAGTGTCTGAAACATTTTCCTCAAGAGCATTCGAACTGATGAATGCTTCGGGAGATAAGTTCAAAGTGAACAATCAGAGATTGAAAAAGTACCATAGAGGCAAAGTTGATGTATTTTATCAAGTTGCCTATTTAAAGGACACTGATGATTAGTCCATGCAATGGTCAAGCTTACGAGCTTTCTAAACAAGTGCTTTTTGGGGGCTCAATAAAGCTTTATAACTTTAGTTTTTATTTTTTATTTTCATATTGTATTTTAATTTTATTAATGTTTACATATGTGTGATGTATCACATAAAAATAGGAATATTCGATATTAAAAACCAAAAGAATGGGGAATTACTTAAATAAAGTTGGATATAAAAGGGGGCATAAGTTTTAAAAAATTAATTTGAAATACTTGATCAATGGAAAAATGTGCAATTCTTGTTTGAATTATATGTGTATGAGCATGGCTATTATGTGATCAAAGTGTGTGAAATTTAATAATAACTTGATGGAAAAATGTGTCTATATTTTTTTGATAAAGGTAGACATGACGATGTGTGTTGAAACACACAGTCATGTCACCCTTATTGTAAAAAGAAAAAATCAGAATTAGGCATAACAATGTGTGAATACCCACACATCCGTGCAATAATCCTCACTTTGAAGTTAAAAAGAAGTCATAATCAGACATGGCCATGTGTGTTACAAACACAGCAGTGCCTAGTAGTGGTCTGTGGTAAAGCAAACAAACATGATTGCATTATATCTACACATAGTAGTGTCCTAGGTTTTTCAAATTTTTTTGCCTCGACACATAGCCGTGTGTAGTTAAGCACACAGTCGTGTGCCTCTGCTCTATTTTGCAAAAATGACTTTCCATTTAAAAGGTTTTTGATTTCCTATATTAATTAGGTCTAAATTAGAATGAAAAACACATTATAAATCATCCTAATCAGAGTTAAAACCGTAAAACATCTCTCAAAGTATTTTCCCCTCTTCAAAACCTAAAAATAAAATCTTTTTCAAACTCTCTTTAAACCAATCAATCATGGGGAGAACTAAGAGTATGGCAGGCAAGAGAACTGGTCCAAGTCCTAAAAGATCAAGACTAGGAGGAAGCTCTTTAAATCCATAACCACAGTGAGAAAATAGAGAATTAATACCATACTCAAGCATGATAGAGCTCCTCAATAAAACATAAAGAAAAAGGTATGAAGATGTTAGGCATAGAAAAATTCAACCAATAGGTATTTAGAAAAATTTGCTTTTGAGAGTGTAGGTTTATTTGATGAAGTTTACATTTATTTAAGGAGAATGTGCTGCGAAGAATTCATTTTGAGAGCATACCTAACATATGCTAGGGTAACTTGTGAATTTTTGAGTTAATTTAGGTTTGATGAAGACTCAAATACATTAATTTTTAGGTTGTGTAATGATACTTTTGGTTTAGGATTGTTCAAATTAAACAAGATTTTTAAATTCCCTCAGAATCAATTGGCTATGGTTGAGTTTGATAGAAATCAATTTTGGAGAGGAATCACGGTGAAAGGGAAGTTTTTTATAAAGCTAGGTCGGCCAAAGAGTCAATAATCTATTCTCATGCTCTTCATTATATGCATCTTTTGATGGCATATACAATATTTGGTAGAAGAGAGGGTGATTCGATGGTCACAACCACCAAATAGATGATATTGTATTGCATGGTGCACAACAAGCAGCTTGACATATGCCATGCAATAGCCCTCGAATTCAAGGACGTAGCTACCAAATATTTTATTGCGATCACAATTGGTAGGTTAGTGATGGCCATTGCTGAATACTATAGGTTTGACATGTCCGCTATGGACTTTGATAAAGTGACAGGGTTGAGATGATTAGCATATCGATGATGTAATCAATAGGGCTAATTAAGCATATTAATGGAAATTATAGGCTAGTTCGTAGAGGTGATGAGCAAGCTCAAAAAGAGGAAGAAGAGGAAATAATTGAAGAGGTTGATTTTAAAACATATTTTGGTGAGGATTGACAACTTGGAGCTATAAGTGGGTGCGCTTGATGTAAACATCAAAGGTTTAATGAATAAATTGAAAGTCCTTAATCACAACCTCATGGCATTCTTCCAAAACCAAAGGTTTATACCATCACCTTATCCCTCTACACCAACCGAGCCTCAAGCCCTAAGGACAATAATAAGTGACTAAAAGTTTTAATATTTTCTTTTGATTTGCATGAACTTTTCTTTAAATTTTTAGTTGTAAGGATATTAAAATTTTAGATTATTTAGCTTATATGCTATGTTTTAATGTTGGGGATATTTACATTTTATGTTAAGTTTTGGTTTGTAAGGATGTTTTTATATTCATATTAGTTATGTTTAGTTTGTTTGAATTCATGTTATGTTTGATGTTTACGTATAATGTTAAGACATGTTTGAAAACAATGTTTTATGCAAAATTATATTTAGGTTTGAAATACTTAAATAAGTATTAAGTAATGAACTTATAGTATTTTTTTATGTTTATAATGAGTTATGTGATGAATTGAGTTCAAATTGAAAAATGAAGGAATTATGTCAACAGTGCAGACATGGCTATGTGTGTTTTCATACACATTCATGTTAGACTTTGCTAATAGAGGTGCACTCAGGCACAGCTGTGCGATCATTTGGCACAGTCATGCCATCGCCCTCAACTAAAGACCTAGGCAGAAACAGTCATGTGCACTAAAGTGCACAACCATGTCACGTTAACCTCAGTAGTTATACAACTAGGCATGGCCATTGGAGCATTTTCATAGTCGCGTGCCCTTATCACAAAAAGATAATTTTCTAGAGTGATAGAGCCGTGCGTATCAATACAGATAACTATGTACAACTAGTGTAGGCGAGATTTTGATAATTGTTTTAAACCTTATATTATTAAATATAATTTCTTAAAAAATCCTTCTTGGCTAGCAACAATGAAGACAATGTTGATATTAAGTGCGGGGGAGGGTTTAATTTAGGTTAAATTAAAAATATTCTTAATTAGTTTAGGTTTATTTACTTCCCTATTTTAATTTAATTAAGAATATAATTTTTTTTAGAGTTGAATTTCCATTTTAAATTCAAAGTAGCTATTTGGGAAATTTTATTTTATGAATTTATCTTATTTTCCTTTTAGAATTAGGTTTTTTTTTCTTAGATCTTCAGGAAATCCCTTATATATATATATCACTCAAATCTGTGTAAGGAACCCTAATTACTATATTTTTTCTATTTTATTGAGAATGTCTGCTTTATATAACCATTCATCATGTCTCATGAGAACTGAAGCAAAACAACAATGGGAGGTAAGAAGGGCATGCAAAAGAGCATGGAAATAGGTGAATTAACCACCAAATACAATGCCTTCTTCACCATCCACTCTGAAAAAGAAGATGAAAGATTTATTTCTCTTCTCAATCGTGAGTTTCTGCTTCCTAAATTCTTTGATTATGATGTATTTATTGACATAGGATTTCATAAGGAGGTTGAGCTATTATATGATCAAATGGGATGGTCTAAATTTGTTAATTTAAAATTTGATACATTTTATGAACCTATAATTGAATTTTACACTACATTTAAAATTGTTATGAGAAATAATAGTTATAGTGAGATTATGAGCAATAATAGTTTCGAAGAAGGAGAAGCCTTGCCTAGTGGATTTATTCGAGACCATTTTTTATTATTAATGCATAAATTTATGTCCTACAATATTTTTGGAAGGCAAGATAGCTCTAAGGTAACAATGAATGAATTATTTATATTATGGTGCTTATACTGTAACACTTGAATTTTGAGTATATATTTTGTTTTCCAAACTTTGAGATGTGTAGTGCAAACAAAAAAGGTGATTATCTTAATGAGGCATATAGTAGCCAGATTGGCTTTAAACTTTATAAGTAGAGATTTGAAAACATGTGGTTTGGGAAGATATAAGACAGGGACATTCAATGCTAAAACTCTTATCAAGGCTGAAGTTATAACGAAGTGGAGGAAGTTGCAAGAGCCAGACACCCATACACACACACACACACTTATTGCATCAATATGCATTAAGGCACAAAGATTTACCATCTTCAAAGGATGGAGAAAGTGATTAAGCAAGTAGCAATGAAGATTGGATAAAGCGTAAGAAACCAGAGGAAAAAACTCATAATTGACAACAATTCCAAGATTGTTTAGAGATGATGGAGCTGAGTATTAATGCAACTCTTTATGAAGTGCAACTAAAGTTTGAGAGAGACTTAAGATACCAAATGAAGCAAATTAAGAAGATAAGAAAGGCCATTAGGGCTGCCAGCATTGCTTTCCCACCTTCACCACCTATGGATTCACTAAACTAAGGGGAGTTCTTTTCATAAGTTGTTTTAGTTTATATTTGTTTTAAATTAAGTTTCTTTGTGTTGTAGTTTGAGTAGCTTATGTTTTATTTAGGATAAAATTTAGATTGGGATCATGCATTTCATGCATTTTATGTGTTTTATTTTATTTTATTTTGAGTGCATAGATTGCATAACACTTGAGAGTTTGCAACCTATTCATGTAATGAGTGTGATTCCTTATGTGACGTTTTCTTGAAAAAGTGCAATAATCTTCAATTAATTTTTATTTAAATCTTTTAAGCTAGAAAAATAAATAGAACAACAACATTGTTAGTCCTATAAGTTATATCATTTTTACAATTAAGTCTTATAATAAATTTTTTTTGTAAGTTTTAAAAAAACTTTGCATTAGTCCTATCCATCAGTCAAAGCAATTTTCCGTTAGTCAACCCTTAAAATCAAGCTTTTTTTTTTTCACATTTCAGTCCTAAAACTATTTAAAAATGTCATTTTTGATATTTTACATAAATAATATTTTTATTTATTTATTTATGACTTATTCTATTATTCAACTTTTATAATAACTATATAACTCACTAAAATAATTTTTTTTAGAAAATAAAAATAATATTTTTCTTAAACTATGAGTTATATTGGCATTGATAAATAAAAATAATTAAATATTCTTAATTGTTTTAAAATATATAATTTCAATCAATATATCATAAATGAATAAATATTTTTTATAAGGAAAAGCTCATCTAATTTATTAATATTATTATTTGTGTTAGATTTCAAAAAGCTCATCTATTTTATTTTAAATTAATTTTATTTTATATAAGAGTAAAATTATTAATTAAAATATATTACTCTTAAAATATTTTCTGTAAAATAGCCTAATTTAAAGAAAAAATTTATAAAATATAACATAAATTATAATATTGACAAAACTAATTGAGTTTATCTAAGTAAAAAAAATTATTCATTAAAGATATATTAATTAAAATTTACATTTAAAAATAATTAAAATTACTTAATTAATTTTATTTATCATTGTTAATAAAACAATAATTTAAGAAATTTTTTTAGTGAGTTATATAGTTATTATAAAAGTTAAATAATAGAATAAGTCATAAATAAATAAATAAAAATATTATTTATGTAAAATATCAAAAATGACATTTTTTTAATAGTTTTAGGACTAAAATGTAAAAAAAAAGTTTCATTTTAAGGGTTGACTAATGGAAAATTGCTTTGGTTGACATCGGACTAACGAAATGTCTTTTTAAAACTTATAGAACTTAATTGTAAAAAAAATTCTTGTAAGACTTAATTGTAAAAACGATATAACTTATAAGACTAACAGTGTTGTTATTCCAAAATAAATTGTGGTTAAGGATTTTTGATATTTAATGAACTTAAATTATTGATTTTGTAGATAGATGATTGTAAGTAATGATTAAAGTTTAGTTTTTAAAGTGGGTCAAGTTCTTACATGTCTTGGAACTTAATTCCAATAAAAAAGGGATAAGTACAATTTTGATTCCTGTGGTTTTGTCTTTCGACAAAACTAGTCTTGTGGTTTTTTTTTTTGTTTTTAAGTATTATGTGTTTTACATTTTTTACATTTTAGTACACTTTTAACTAATATCATCATTATTTTATGATAAAATATTGATATAATGTTAATTTTCAATGATAAATTTATTCTATATATAATTTACGATCAATCCAACCAATTGGTTATTTTTAAAAATATTGTAAATTTATTTTAAAAATCATTTTTGATTCATAATTAAATTAAAAATACATCTAAATTTGATTTTTTTGTGAGATAATGATTTTAGCATTAAAAATGCATATTATTTTTACATTAAAGCATATATTTTAAACAATAGTTATTAGAAATATACTAAAGTATAAAACAATGTGAAACACATGGTACTTAAAAGCTAAAAAAAAACACATAACTAGTTTTGTCAAAAGGCAAAACCATAGGGACAAAAATTGTACTTATGCCTAAAAAATTATAAAATAAGAGCAAGATAGAGCGTAAAACACACTCACAAAATAAATTTCTTAGTGCTCATTTTGAAAGTATTATGTATGTATAAGCTCTACGTACTCCAATGCTTTATATTGAGTATTAGTATCCATAGGACCCTTGTTAGGTATCCACACTGAGTAATTCGAGAAAGGTGAGGGATATTGAATTTGGGAAACCTTTATAAGCAATAAAATAAAAGTGTGGATGGGAGCATTGCACGTATGGGAGCATTGCATGTATAAGATGTGGCTAGCTAAGACTAGAACAATTTTTCATTGATTTCATTTTTCTCCATGGTCAATGGTTTACTTTTATGAATTCAATGATATAGTATGCTCTTCACACAGTAATTCTTATGTTTTTTTACCTCGATTTACTATTTTAGTTTATAGATTTCTAATTTTTTGCATTAATGGGAGATTAAAGTGGTTGTTCAAGTGAAGCTAGCTAATGATTTTTATTCATTGTATGAAAAGGGTGTTGGCATAATTGCTTAAGGACAAGCAAAAACTCAAGTATGAGGGAGTTAATAAGTGCTAAAAATGTTAGATTTTGAGCACTATTTAATTGCAATTAGGTTTCATAATTATAGATTTTCATAATCCAATAGTATGTTTTAGGATTATTTGTATAAAATTTAGGATAATTAGTTGTTTTTGTTATGTTATCCAAATTTAGCTAGTTTTTATACTTGTTATGTATTTTTTATGTGGATTGTGTAGGTTTATCCCTGTAGAGCTTATAATAAGTGCAAAAAGTGAATTTTTAAAGCTGGGAGTTCATTTTCCTAAAAAAAGAGGCAAGGCATGAAGTTTAAAAAGAGAAAAGAGGAACCCGCAAGGCTGCGTGCACTTTGACACATGACCATGCTTGATTGTCAACACAAAAGTCCACAGAGTCTGAAGTCAGACACGACTGGCCATCTAAGCACACATCCATGCTTGATTATATGTTGACATTTTGCAAGAAGACTGCACAGTTGCGTGCATTTTATGCTCAGCCGTGTGCGAATAAGCAGATTTCTTTGGAAAGTGATTTTTAAGGTTTTTTATGGGAACTCTATTTAGAGAAGGAGTTTTTTTTTTATGGGAACTCTATTTAAAGAAGGAGTCTTTCTTCTATTAAGAAGAGGAGGCTATCTGTTTGTGACATAATTCTATCTTTTCTTAGTGCAAAAACTATTTCTTTTTGAATTTTTAACTTTTTATTATTAGATTATTAAAAACTCTACTTAATCGAATTATTGGATTGAAGAACAAGGTGTAAAGATTGTGAACATAATTCATCCGGTGGAAGAAAAAGGGTTTTTCTTCTATTATTCTTCTCATTTTTAATTATATTTAATCATGAATATGTTTGGATTCTTTCTCTTTTGCTTTTCTTTTCTAATTTCTATGAGTGGCTGAGTAGGTTAGTTGGGGTTTTATGAACTCAGCTCAACATGAACTTAATTAGGTTAAATTTTTAGTAAATGAATATCTATTTCATAAGAGTTATTGGAATTAATGTGTTTCATTGGCTTGATCACCCTTTGAATTAAACTAGGCACTAGGGTTAAATCAAGAGATTGATTCTAGTGAGGAAAATAATAACAATATATTAATTCAAATTGATTTAGTTAAGATATTTAAATATTAATATTCCTTAGAAGATTGGTTTAATAAATCAATTTTGATATTTTAATCATGCTAGCGAGAGCTAGAGAATCGAGTAATTACTATAATTGGTTAATTGTGAGCGTAGTTGAGAGAGACATCAAAATTCTTAAAATGCTTCAAAAATGAAATAGTATTCATAATTGGTAAGAAGTTAGCACATCCATAGATAAGTTGAGCTAGGGGAAATAAAACCCTAATGTTTTTAATTTTATAAATTTAGTGACAAAATTCTTAGTATTTCATATTTAATTTACTTTGTTTTTACTCATTGAAATTTTCATTAGTCTAAACAAGCAGCATATTAAGAGAAACTCAATAATTGACACTAATCTCCATCAGAATGATATCTTTTTATTACTACTCATACAATTTCGTGCACTTGCGGATAGAGATTGCTGATGTTATAGAATTACAACCATTAGATTTCATTATTTAATGTTTTTTGTTAATGATTTTTCTCATTTTAGTTGGAATTTTTCATTAAAGGATAAGAGTGATGTTTTCCATACTTTTATAAATTTTGATTCCTTTGTTAAAGTACAATTTAACAGTCATATTAGAGTTGTTCATTCTGATTAGGGAGGAGAGTATCAAAAACTTAACTCTTACTTTAAACAACAAGGTATTATTCACCAAATTGCATGTCCTTATACATATGAGCAAAATACTTTTGCCGAAAGGAAAATTCTACATATTGTTCATACAAGCCTAACACTCCTTGCAGACAAGGGCGGAATTGTATTAGTTGTTAGGGGGGACTAAAGTTAAATTACACTAAAATAAGATGAATTTTTCATTAAAATAAAGGGCTACTATAAAAAGTATGAAAATATTTGGTTTTTGGGGGGGGGGGGGGGGGGGGGGGTGATTCTATTATTTGGTAATCTATCCAAAAAATTTAGAGGTAATTTTATAATTTAAAAAAATTGGGGGGCCTTAGCCCCCTACCAATTCAAATGGTTCCGCCCTTGCTTGGGCATGCATACATTCTTTAAAACTTTGGTCATATGATTTTTTACATGCTGTCTAAGATATAAATAATATGCCATGTACAAGTATTAAAAATTAAGTCCTATTTATGCTCTTGTATAATAAGCAACCTGACTACTCAAATTGTAAAATGTTTGGATGTGCAGTTTATCCATATCTAAGACCATTTAGTTCTTATAAATTCTCATTTTAAAGTAAACAATATGTTTACCTAAGTAAATCCCCAAGTCATTGTGGTCATTTTTGCCTACATATTGACTTTAATAAAGTTCAAATTGTTTGCATGTAGCCTTTGATGAGCAAATATTTCCCTTCACACAAATAAATTGATCAGGTCTGTTACCTTCATCCACCATGAGTCAATCTACCATAGCTCCGTGGATTTCATTGCAAGTTCCCTACACTCTTACACCGCCTTTAAGTATGACTCCTACTCAGTTATTGCCTCCTATACCATTAGGTAATTAAGTCTCAACCTTTAACATAATCTTATTCAACCACTTACTTATGTGATCTTATATTAGCTTTATCTCCATCTATAACGTCACCACCACACTTTATATTCACCAATAATAAGCCAATAACCCCAACCTCATCCAAATTCTATCACTGATCTATATCCTGGCCTTAATCTTATTGTTGACCTCATGAAATATTCATCTTCTTCTACCATATCCAATTATAAACCTTCATGAACTCACTCTATGACACTTCGTCCAACTACAATGACTAAATGTCAATCTCACATTTCAACCAAAACCATCACTACCAACAGTTACCTTAAATATGAACTTTAAACTTACCACTAAGCCATTAAATATATCAAATGGCGACAGGCTATGTTTACTGGAATCGTTGTATTATTATCCGCTAACATATGGACCCTGGTTCTTAAACCTCCAAACATAAATATCATTGCTAATAAGCGGATTTACAAAATCAAGCGCAAGTCAAATGGCACTATTGACCGTTATAAAGCATGCAAGTCAAGTGGGTTTTACTCAACAGGAAGGAGTTGACTACAAAAAAATATTTGGCCCTATAGTTAAAGCCACTACTATCTAGACTATTCTTGCACTTGCTACTAAGCATAATTAGGGTTCAAGAAATTGATATCTTGGATGCCTTCCTCCATGGATATCTTATTGAGACAATATATATGGATCAACCTAGTGGCTTTGTTGAAGATAGTCAGACTACTTTTATTTGTAAACTCAATTGATTTCTTTATGGCCTTAAGCAAGCTCCAAAAGCATGGTTGTCTCGCCTTGCTACTTTTCTTCAATTGCAGCAGTTTTTCCTTTCCAAAGTTGACTCATCATTGTTTCTTTATAAACACGGCAACTGTTGCCTATTTGTTCTTATTTATGTTGAGGATATTATCATAATTGGATCTTCCCTGAAGCCTGTCACCAATATTATATCAGTTCTTCAAATAAATTTCCAATTAAAGATCTTGGTGATCTTCATTATTTTCTTATCATTGAGGTCTCTAACAACAATAGTGGCACTTTTATCTCCTAACACCAATATATTTTTGACATTATAGCCCAAATTGGTTTCTAAAACTGTAGTACATGTAAAATGCCAATGGCTCTATCTCCAAAACTTTTCAAGTTCTCATGGAATGCTATCTCCACTAACAAAGAATATCGATAATTCATTGGCACATTACAATCTCTTACAATAACAAGATGAGATATTTATTTCATTGTTAACAAACAATGCCAATATATGCATAATCCCAACACTAATCATTGGGAGGCATTAAAAAATTGCTTTGATATGTCCTTTGAACAACAAATAATGATCTTCATTTCACAAGCAACTTCATCTCTTGAAATGAATTGTTATGCAAACAGTGACTGGGGAGGGGATTCTGATGACAGGCAATTGACAATAGGTTATGCAATTTTCCTTAGCAAATCACTAAGTTCTTGGCTTGCCAAAAAGCAGCCTATCATTGCTCGATCATCTACAACGAGTGAATACAAGGCTATTGTTAATGCCACCTCTAAATTCATATGGATTCGTTCATTATTAACAAAACTCGGCTTCTTGTCTACCTCCTCTACATTATGGTGTGATAATATAAAAGTTGTGTATCTTTCTTCTAATCCAATTTTTCATGCCAGGACTAAACATATGAAATTTGATTATCACTTTTTTGTTGCTTTTGGTGTTGTCTTTGTTAAGTTTCTTTCAATTACTGATCAACTTGCAAATATTTTCATCAAGCCCCTGTTGATGTCTTGGTTTACTACACTCTATTCTCAGCTTTCTTTACAATCGATCAAGGACTTGCGAGGGATGTTAGCTAAATTTTAGTTGTAAAACCAACAAACTGTTAGTTATTGTATTGATGTATATATATATAGCTAAATTTTAGTTGTAAAACCAAAAAACTGTTAGTTATTGTATTGATATATATATATATATATATATACCGTGGTCGTGAAAAACAAGTTTTCCTATGAATTCGGAAAAAAAAAGTCAAACCAATTTATTTGGCTTTGCTAGAATTGCTACGTTATGAATCAAGTTCACTCGATATGTGCATGACATGCACCGCGGGTATTTTTGAATTTTTTTAAAATTAGTTTAATTTAAAAAAAATTCAAAAATACTGGCGGTAACCCATGTCATTATCAGCATATGATAAGTGGTATAGTGGACCCCATAAACTTATTGTTTTCAATAATTTGGCTTTAATAAATGTATCTAATTTTGTCGTGCACAAATTTTCCTCCCATATGTGGTCCCTAGTTGACAAGGATAATTATCCTTTCATTTACTATCAATTTCTTGTCCATCATTGAACAAATTTTATTGTAGAAACATCTATGGCTTGAGAAAACCTAACATTTATAAATCTTCAAAACAAATACTAGGTCATAAAAATGATACTTCTTGTGAATTT
>CATIWM010110235.1:0-16102 GCA_949671775.1 Mallotus repandus | reverse complement strand
TCAATCATAAATTCATCAAATTACAGGAAGGTTTTCTCATTTTCAATTACATGATTACATCAAGTTTATTTTAATTCTTTTAACTAATATAATTATAATTAATATATAATTTGATTAAATTAAATCCTTTGTTGAATGGTTGGCTTTAAACATCCATCTCGAGCTACGTGAGACGAGGTGTGACATTGGCCAACATCCTTGCCAGAGAAGCCTTGTATTTTTGTTGTTCAACTTTGTTTCTTATATGTTGCGAATGTTAGTATTTTAACGTTAAACAATGGTGGCTAGACTATATGTAAAATAATTATTGTAAACATATTTTACACTATCTTAATGATGTTTACCACTATGTTTTAATATTCAAACCTAGATATGAATTTAGTTTTAAAAGAAGATATAGTTTTCTGTACTACTTAATTATCTAACACTTTAGTTTTTATACATAAACATATTAAATTGCAAAAATTTCTTTATCTCCTAAATACGCTACATGAATGGTATTAAACATTTCTAAGAGACTATTTTTAATTCTTTTAGCAAATGAAATTCCAAATATAACATAAATTGACTAAATTAAATGGTTTACTGAATGGTTAATTTTAAACATCCATCTCGGGCTACGTGAGACGAGGTTTGACATTTTTTGTATCAAAGCTTTGTTAAATGGTCCTTTAAACTATGTTTTTGATGTAGTTTGATGAAATATTGAAAATGTTTTTGTTATATTTATAGGATGCCACCGAGAAGGAACCGTGGCAGGCCACCTAGACAAGGAAGAGTTGGCTAACAAGGTAGTTACAGGGCAGAGTCTAGTGGTAGTGCTAATCCTAAGTTAGAGTCTGAAGCTAGGACCCCTATTGTCGAGCAACCTCCACTACCCCCACCCCCTGTTGTGCTTATCTTGCAGCTTGATCCTAGAGTACTTGCAGACACTATTATTGCTACGTTAACAACCCAAGAATAGAGGACAAAGCCTGGTGATATAATTGAACATTCAAAGAAGTGTGGGGCGTTTGATTTCTATGGTTCCATTAATTCTAAAGAGGCAGATAAGTGGCTAAAAGCAACAGATAAAGCATTTAATATACTTGAGCTCACAGAAGCACAAAAGGTTAGTAATGTGTATGGTTTGCTATATGACACCTCGGATGCTTAGTTTACACGAGTTGGAATGCTACATGGGAACCATTTGACTTGGGATGTTTTTAAGACAGAATTTTGTAAAGAATATTTGACTGAAGTATTCAAAGCAGAGAGGCAGAATGAGTTCATTGCCTTGAAACAGGGAAGTATGACTGTGCGAGATTATATTGATAAATTTGAAGATTTGTATAAATATGCTTCTCACATCTTTACAACTGAGCCTCAGAAGTGCTATAGATTCAAGGAGGGCTTATAGACAGTGCTGAAGAATGAGCTACCACTATATGAAGGCCAATATTTCAGGGGCTAGGTTGAGAAGGCAATCGAGAAAGAGAAGCTAAAGGAGGAGATAGAGCAAGAGGGCAAGTTTAAGGCTCCAGTTTATGCAGGAGGGATTGTCCTAATCTTGTACAATTTGGCATCAGTACTAGTAGAGGAGTCCAGAGCACAATTGGTAAAGCAGGTAGAACTTCTGGATTTATTAGAGGTATAGGTGGAGGTGTAGAAGCCAGTGTTAGCAGAGAGGGTGGTACATCTACATCGACACATCCTGTACAGATAGAGAAACCTTCAGTACAGCCCAGGGTCTTTGCGATGACACAACAAGAAGCAGCTTCATCACCTGATGTCATTTTTGGCAGGTTGACTATAGGTTGACTATCTTTGGTGCAAATGCTTATGCTTTAATTGATCCAGGTGCAACTCATTCATTTATTGCATCATCATTCACATCATGCATACCAAAAGAAAAGAGTGTGATGGACCAGGGTTTAGTTATAGACATGCCAGTGGGTGAATCAGTGGTTTGTAGACATGTTTATCAGGGTTGTGAGCTAGAATTTGGGGGTCAAAAATTAGAAGCAGATCTAGTGCCATTACCATTATAGATGTTTAATGTGATTCTTGGCATGGATGTCTTAATTAAATATCAAGCACTAATTGATTGTTACAAAAAGAAAGTAGAGTTTCAAATGCCTACTAGTGGTAAGTTGGTGTTTGGAGGTGAAAGGGGTTCAGAGCATTATAGCATGGTTTCAGTGCTTACAGCCAGGAGAATAATGAGAAAAGGGTGTGAAGCATTCTTGGCATATGTCATTGACACTGAAAAAAAGGGGCAAAAGTTTGACAGTCTTCCTGTGGTAAATGAGTTTATAGATGTATTTTTGGAAGATCTTCCAGGGTTACCACTTGATAGAGAGATAGAGTTTAGTATTGATTTGCAGCCAAGGAAAACTCTTATTTCATAAGCTCCATATAGAATGGCTCCAGCAGAATTAAAAGAGTTGAAGGTGCAATTACAAGAATTACTTGATAAAGGTTATGTTATGCCTAGTGTATCACCTTGGGGAGCACTAATTCTGTTTGTGAATAAGAAGGATGGCACGAAGATTATGTATTGATTACAGACAGCTGAATAAGGTGACTATACGCAACAAGTATCCATTGCCATGTATTGATGATTTGTTTGATTAGTTATAATGAGCTAGAGTATTTTCAAAGATTGACTTGAGATCTGGGTATCACCAATTAAAGATTAAAACAACAGATTTGCCTAAAATAGCATTTAGAACTCGATATGGGCATAATGAATTTTTAGTAATGTCATTCGAGTTAACTAATGCTCCTACTGTATTCATGGATTTAATGAATAGAGTATTCAAGCCTTATCTGGATAACTTTTTCATTATGTTCATTGATGATATTTTAGTGTATTCACGATCCAAGGAAGAGCATGCTAAGCATTTGAGAATTATGCTACAAACATTGAGGGATAAACAATTATATGCCAAGTTTAGCAAGTGTGAATTCTGGCTAGAGAAAGTGGTATTTTTGGGACATGTTAACTTATTTGAAGGAGTGTATGTTGATCCTAAGAAGATTGAAGCAATTCTTAGTTGGAAACTACCTACTAGTGTGCATGAGGTGCATAGTTTCCTAGGATTGGCAGGCTACTATAGAAGGTTTGTGCAAAATTTCTCCACCATTGGTTCACCTTTGACAAAATTGCTGAGAAAGAATGTGAAGTTTATCTAGAATGAAGAATGCCAAGACAGTTTTGATGAATTAAAGGAATGTTTAACTTCAGCATCAATGTTAACACTCCTAGTGACAGGGCTAGAATATGTTGTATATAGTGATGCATCTAGAAATGGTTTGGGTTGTGTGCTAATGCAACAGGGTAAAGTGGTAGCATATGCTTCTTGATAGTTGACACCACATGAGTTTAACTATCCTACACACGACCTAGAGCTAGCAACAGTTGTTTTTACTTTGAAGATTTAGAGGCATTACTTGTATGGTGAGAAGTGTTAGATCTTCACTGATCACAAGAGTTTAAAGTGCATACTAAGCCAGAAAGAGTTGAACTTGAGGCAAAAAAGATGGATTGAGCTCCTAAAAGATTATGACTTCACTATTGAATATCACCCAGGGAAAGCTAATGTGGTAGCAAAGGCACTTAGCAGAAAGTCCTCAGGTAACTTGTCTTACATCCATTCTGTGAGAATTCCATTGATGCTTGAATTGAGGGCCTTGAATGTGGAATTAGTTCAGGGTGAGAAAGGAGCATTGCTTGCTACTTTAAAGATTCGACCAGTGTTAATTGATAGAGTTAAAAAGGCACAGGGTTAGGATGAACAAATGGAGAAAATCAAGGAGCAAGTCCAGTAAGGTAACAGGGTAGACTTTGTGATTTCAGATGATGGTACTTTGCTTTATGGGGGCAGGCTATGTGTACCTAATGTTGAAGTTTTGACAAGAGAGATAATGGAGGAAGCACACAATTCAGTTTATGATATGCATCCAGGAAGTACCAAAATGTATCGTAATTTAAATGACAACTATTGGTGGTCAGGGATGAAGAAAGACAATGCAGAATATGTGGCTAGATGTTTGGTTTGTCAACAGGTTAAAGCGAAACACTAGCATCCTGTGGGAACATTGTAACCTCTTCCTATTCCTGAATGGAAGAGGGAGCATATCACGATGGATTTTGTGATTGGATTGCCTAGGACTCAGTAGGGACATGATGCTATTTGGGTGATTATGGACAGATTGACTAAATCAGCTCACTTCTTACCTGTGAAAGTGAGTTATTCATTAGATAAACTTGTTGAAATCTACATCAGAGAAGTGGTCAGATTGCAGGGAGTCCCATTTTCTATTGTATCAGACAGGGATCCGAGATTTACATCCAGATTTTGGCCAAGTTTATAGCATGCTTTGGGTACTAAATTAAGATTTAATCCAGCTTTTCATCCCCAAACTGATGGTCAGTCAGAGAGAACAATCCATACATTAGAAGACATGCTTCGAACTTGTGTAATGGAATTGCAAGGTGTCTGGGATAAACATCTACCTTTGATGGAATTTGCCTACAATGACATTTATCATTCTAGCTTGGGGATGGCACCTTATGAAGCCATATATGGTAGGAAGTGTAGAACTCTTGTCTATTGGGATGAAGTTAGGGAAAGACAGTTAATTAGTCTAGAAATTGTATAAATGACAACAAAGAAGATTCGGTTGATTTGGGATCGACTAAAGGAAGCCTAAGATAGATAAAAGAGTTATGCAAACTTGAAGAGGGCACCGATTGAGTACAATGAGGGTGACAAGGTCTTTCTGAAGATTTCACCTTGGAAAGGAATATTGGTTTGGTAAAAGAGGGAAGCTGAGCCCTAGGTACATTGGTCCTTATGAGGTGATTGAAAAGGTTGGGCCAGTAGCCTATAGGTTGGCCTTACCTTTAGAATTATCTCATATTCATTTTATTTTCCATGTGGCCATGTTGAGGAGGTATAGGAGTCATCCTAGTCACATTTCGCAAGCCCAACCCTTAGAATTGAAAGATGATTTATCTTATGAAGAAGAACCACTTGCAATTGTTGCTAAGGAAACCAAGGTGTTGAGAAATAAAACTATACCTTTGGTGAAAGTGTTGTGGAAACACCATGGAAGTCAGGAGGCTGCTTGGGATCGAGAGGAGGACATGAGAAACCAATACTCGCATTTGTTTTAGCTCAATTTTGGGGACAAAATTTCCTAAGATGGGGAGGATTGTTACATCCGTACCCTAATTATAGGTACATTTGCATTCCTATTGCATTGTATTTACACATTTATTGATTGAATTTAAATATAAGCTAGTATATAAAGTTAGACTAGTGTATCGGGCTAAGTCGTGACGTATACTCGATCAAAGAGTGAGAATTTATGAATTTTAATAACACTTAAAATAATTGAAATTATGAGAATAAAAAGGATTGGAAATAGAAATGAAGTGTGTAATAGGAATATATAGAGTTTAGGATGATAAGGATTAAATTGAAACAAATAAATGTCATAAATTGAACAATTAAAAGTTTGAGGGTTATTAGGCAATGTTAGTTTTTCATTAAGGGCCAAAGTGGGTATTTTGCAAAATTGTCTACCCAATTTACATTTGGACTCTTCTTATATTCATGTTGTTAAGTGGACAGCTGCATATGATTAAGAACAAAGAAAAAAATAAGGAAAAACTTAGGAAAGAGGGAGAGGAGAAGAGAGAATAAGAAGGGGGTTGTTTTGTTCTTCAATTTTGGTTAGCTTTCCAGGTGCAATTTGATGGTCTAAGAGAATTTCCACACTCTAATCTTCTTAATTAAGGGCTTTGGTGATTAATTGGTAAGTGATTTTAAATATTTTTTTTTATTTAACCTAGGTTTTTTTAGTTGTTGTTTTCAGGTTTGAGAAGTCTAGTTCATCAGTCTTATTTTTTTTAATCATATCTTGAGTTAGTAGGCTCCAAATGTAGTGTTCTTTCATTTTCTAGAAACTTTAAAGAGTTATATAAAAGTCTTCCTCTTTAACCTTCACCTGAATCAGTTGTTATGTTAGTGTAATAATAGAAGAAATTTTATTACTCAATCTATCATAGTAAACTAACCTGGTTGTATTTAGACAACCATATCTCCCTCTTTAGTTGTCCAAATGAGGTGAAACTTTTACAAAAATTTAGTAGACATATATATCTAAGAATGATTTAAATTTGAGCTTAAAATTATATTCCTACAGGTCTGAGAAATTTTGCAAAGTTGGGTTTGAGACAGCCCCTTCAGAGAGTGTGAATCTGATTTGTAAAATTAAGTATAGTTGCATTGTATGCATATCATGTGGGAGATGAATGGTCATACAAGTATATGGAATCATTATATTGATTATTTTTTAATAAATTGTATGTTTTAGGTGTTGGGAAAGGAAAGGAATTTGGTGGTGCAAAATAGACAATTCGGCGAATCGGTTGTGTTTATTTGGAAGGCTATTTTGTGAGTAGATGTTCAGCCCTTTTTACTCTTTTTAGTAAGAAATAAAAATGAATATTTTGATGTTATTCTAAGAGCCTGGAATGATGTGTTGAATTTGGTTTAAATCAGATTGGTAACAACTTGATTTATTTATTTAAGATTTAAGCTTCGAACAAAGTTTACAAATATACAAGTTAAGTGATTAATACTCTATGTATTTGGTTTATTAATTGATTTGAGATTATTAAAGTTATTTGATGAATATATTGAGTTTATATTCTACCTAGTTTTATTGTTTTGGATCTTGATGAGAAATATATGGATTTTGAATGCTCTTTCAAGTTACAAAATTGTTAACAATATTTTAATTGTTTATTTGATGGTATTTGGTTTTGTGTATTACCACCCTATATAAGGTGTATGAATGTGTTGGGGTGATATATGCACATTTGATATTGTGTTGGTTATTATTGTGCAATAAACAATAGGGCACTTGATTGAAGGACGATGAAGGAAGAAAGGTCGTTCCATGCTAATGTAGTCGAAAGGTTAGCCTTCAAGTGTGCCTAGAGAGTGATGCTTGTGATGGCCTATATGCTATGGCCAAATTGTGATGCTTATTATAGGGATGGTTAATACATGAGAAAGATTATTTTGATGATTAAGAAAATATATGTTTTATTCAGCTAAGTTTTGTGTAAGTTTGAAGGCAATAATGGCCTTGATATTTCATGTGGATTATAATTTATTTTTAATTACTTTAGTATGCTATTTGAGATGTTTATCGAGTTTGATTTAACCAATTATTTTCTGATTGAAATATTTATTCACTGAGTATTTTTGTACTCATTTTACTTTGTTTTCTAAACTTTTCAGATAGCAGGGCTTGTTAGAGGGTGGCTTAAGTTGAGTGAGTGTAGATAGAAGTTTGATAGTAAGGTTGGCCAACATCCTTGTTAGAGAAGCCTTGTATTTTCTTTTTCAACTTTGTTTCTTATATGTTGCGAATGTTAGTATTTTAACGTTAAACGATGGTGGCTAGACTATATGTAAAATAACTGTTGTAAACATATTTTACACTATGATGTTTACCACTACATTTTTTAAATTCGAACCTAGATATAAATTTAGTTTTAAAAGAAGATATAGTTTTCCCTACTACTTAATTATCAACACTTTAGTTTATATACATAAACATATTAAATTGCAAAAATTTCTATCTTTTAAATAATCTACATGAATGGTATCAAACATTTCTAAGAGATTATTTTTAATTCTTTTAGCAAATGAAATTCCAAATATAACATAAATTGACTAAATTAAATGGTTTGCTGAATAGTTGATTTTAAACGTCCATCTCGGGCTACGTGAGATAAGGTGTGACACTCACGTTAACTTCTGTTAATTTTACAATAACTTCTGTTAAACTATTTTCCATGTCATTAATATTAATACACATATGAAAAAAATTACATCCACGTCAGCTAGGGTTTTACATTGATGAGCAAAAAACAACCTTTGTCCTTTTCCCATCTTTTTCCCTCCTTTTTTTTGGCAAAATTGCAAGATCACACCAGTTATGCACTCGATTTTTTTTTGAAAGGAAATAAACTTCATTATTGCATTAAATCAGAAAACAGAACTTGAACAAGAAAGTTTGGAATGGATGATTCCCAAACCATACAATCTTCCAACAATAAACCAAAACATGAATTAAAACTTAGTTGATACAAATTATAGAACACCTGTTGTGCATCCATCTCAACAATCAAATTAAGAAAGCTCTTGCCCTTCAACCAACTCAGGGCCTCCCTCACACTCAAACATTCAGCCTCACACTCGGTATTATTATGTATACAAACATAATACACCCTCAATATAAAGGAACCGAAGTCAACAGCTTTGCATATATAATTGAACAAAAAAAATTATAAATTGAAACATATAGTGGAGCTAAATCCTGCGCTCATGTTTATTAATTAGACAACCATCACTTGCTTTTTCTCTTGTTTCCTTTCTTTTGGGTCTTAAATCTCATGAACTTCACAGAAAGTGCACTTGAAGCACTCTTGCCCTCAAGCTTCTTGGTCATTTCCACCACGCTTGCCATACCCCTCATAACAGCTACACGATGCTCTAGTCTACGGCTCATCATCTTGCGATTAAGGAGCCAATATGCATATGGATCAAACTCTCCTTTTTTCTTTTTTTTTGAAAGGGAAAAAAAAAGAGAACCATTCTTTTGTGTCTTCTGATAACCATTCTTCTTCTTTAACTCCCCATGCTGGTATCTTAAAGAGAGACTAGCTTTTTAAGCACCACACCAAGGTTCCTACTCTCATCACTACTCCTTTTACCTCTGCTCATGTCTCTAGCGATCTCGCTTAGTAGCTTCAGTTCTGCTCTGACCTTGAAAATCTCAAGTATTTCTTGTTTTCACTTTCTGATTGGACTCTAAATACTTCTATCTCTTTTACCCTACTAATTCTTTGCGCCTTAAACAATCCAAAAGAATGATCAAACTTTCCATGAAATCAATAGGGTTTCATGGAAAAGAAAAGAGAAACAGAGAAAAGGGTCTGACAAAAAAAAATGTAGCTTTCTTGAATAGAACGATTTTGAGTTTTTTTTAATTGGGTTAGTTTTATGAAACGTCGTCGTCTCAGAATGCTGAGTGGAACCTAATCAACATTTATGTGTCATCTTTTTTATTACATATTCGCATTTAATGACATTTGAAACCATGCGCTTAACTTTCATTCACATGAGGATGCCAAACTTATAAAAATAAAAGTTCAAGAACTCAATTAAAGGTAAAATTTTAGTAAGGACCTATTAAACAAAAGTCGATAAATTTATGGACCTAAAGATGGTTTTATCCTATTTTATATTGATAAATTTTTATAGGTGTAGGAAACAGGGTAGATCTTGATTTTGAATTTTTCATTCATCATTAGTAATTTGTAAAATGTATTAGTTTTAGATGAATATTTTGTAAAAAAAAAAAAACTGCCTACCACTATGTAATACATAAATTTTGATCCATTGAATTTTTAAGAAATAAGAAAAAAAAAAGAATCCCCACTGTTAAAGTAGTTGAGTATATTATTGAAAGCAAACAATTTCAAATTTGTGCATTTTCTAAATTTACCAAATTTGTAATATAAGTACATAAATTGAAAATTATATAGGCAGTTAAGTAGGTGTTGATAGAGTATTATCCGTTTCGTGGGTCCATTCAGTTAAATTTTAGATTAGTTGAAGTATTTATAGTTACCGAGGCATTTGATAGAAAAAAAAATATTAAATGATTGATATAATATTATTGTGTTTGGATGGAATAAGTGGGATATGATTTATATGGGTCTTGTAATAGTATTTATATATTTATTTATATATAAAAAATAAAAATTATTAGATTAATTTTCATCTAATTATAACTATTAATTAATCTTTTATATTTATACCTATAATATATATTAATGACTATAATATATAGATACATATCAAGGAATGATTTGCTTTATATTTAAATTATAGTTAATTATTTTGTTTTATTTAATAAAATATTAAATTAATTAATATTATTAAATTGTGTAAGGTATATTATTTTAGATTATATCTTTTATGGTTGTTTTAGATTTCATCTAAATTTAAAACTATATCTTTTACGGTTGTTTTAGATTCATCCTTTAAATAAGTTTTTTAGATTTATATTCATAAATCAAGATTTACTAAGGAAAACTCAAATATTATCAAATCAAGATTTTTGATTGTATAGACTTCCATCAAACAAAGTATCAAAGAATTGAGTTCATATAATAATGCAAAATCTACAGAAAAATCACATTTCCAAATGAACTCAATAATTAAAACAAAACATACCAACATTGCATCGTGCATAATTGATAAAATTTCATTCAATAAAAAATTCAAAAGCAATTTTTTGTAAAGTATTTTATACAGTTAACAAATTTTTTTAAAAAAAAAATCTATTTTTTAAAAACTATAATTTTTTTTCAAAATAACTAATTAAAAAATTTCGCTAAAAAATATTTCACCTAATCTAACCAACGATCAACTTTGCTGCTTAATTCTCTAAAATATTTATTCTAATTTATCCAACTAAAATTGTTCTAATTTTTTAAAAATATTTTTGATAAAAGAACTAACTTAACTAAAGTTCTCGGACAATTTTTTTTGATAATCTATATTTATATATATATATAACTCAAAATGCAATTTCACTGTAGTACTACATTGATATTAACGCCCATCTATTTTGCTTCTATTTACGCCACTTGCCACCGTTCTTCATTTAAGGAATTGTCTTTTTCTACTTCTAAGCAATTGACTGCCATCAATGCAAAACGACGCTGTCCAGTTCATGAGCATGCCATTTTTCACTTCATACGTCACGGTGCACTGTCCTATCTTTTTACTTTTTCATGTTTTGCCCAAAAAATCCTTCATTTCCATGATATGCGGTGCTGTTTGGCATGTGTTCTTTTGTCAGTTTACCTTTGCTTTTATTTTTACAGACCCAATCCCTACAGCTTCCCATCTTCCAACTCTTTTAGCTAAATTTTATAGAAATTTTAGTTAGTTAAGTTTATTAAAATATTATCGAAGCTGTAGGGATTGGGTCTGTAAAAAAAAAAAAGCAAAGTTAAATTGACAAAAGAACACATGCTAAACAGCACCGCATATCATGGAAGTAAAGGATTTTTTGGGCAAAACATGAAAGAGTAAAAAGACAGGACAGTGCACCGCGACGTATGAAGTGAAAGGGACAAAATGGCATGCTCATGAACTCGACGGCGTCGTTTTGCATTGATGGCAGTTAATTGCTCCGGAGTAGAAAAGACAATTCCTTAAATGGAGAATGATGGCAAGTGGCGTAAATAGAAGCAAAATCGATGGGGCGTTAATTTCACTGTAGCGCTACAAGGAAATTGCATTCTGAGTTTCATATATATATATATATATATATAGATTGTTATTATTATTATTCTTTCACATATTTAGTGTTTAAAGATTCATTTGTAATTAAAACCCGTTATTGCTGTTTTTGGAGCGTGAGATAATTTGAAATAAATGCACACAATCTTAAACGGCAAAGGGTCATTTTTACCCCTAAAGTTTTTATCGAGGCTCAAATAAGCCTTGATTGAAATTTAGGCTAAAACATACTAAAATTTTTTGTTTTTAATATTTTTAAGCCCTCTCTAACAGAAGACAAACTTCAAATCCAAACTCCCGTCAACTCCTCTCCATATGATCCCCACGTCCCTAATTCCTCTCCATATGGGTCCCCGCATTTTCACACACAATAGCTCCACCTCCGACCAACAACTACTTGTTTTCTCCAACAACGGCAACAGCAACAGCAACGACGATTCCACCGTCGTCGCCGCCACAGCATCAACTGAATATGGAGCATTTATGAACTAAAAACACCTAAAATGCTTCTTCTCAGTCGCTCTGCTTCAGTGCTCCATTTCTGCAAATTATCGTCATCCTCGCTGTCACCCAAACTACTTCCACTCTCACAATTCAATCGCTCATATTCACATCTATCTAATTCTTCTCCTTCTTCTTCTTCTTCACTCAAAATCCATTCTATTTATCTCAATCAATCATTTAGAAAAGTCAATCGGCTTTTTTCTACCTCCGCTCTCTTAGCAAAATTTCAATTTCAATCTTAAGGAAATGTCAGAAATTAATTGGCGCACTATCTATCTGTCATTCAAGCATGTCAGCTATTTTGCGGTGAGAATGTAAGCAGCATATATTATGAGTTTATGCAGTCTCGACTTCTAGCTAGCTGCTTGTGTTATCAATTTCATTTAATAGTTAGCAGCTAAGCTTCTACTTTCATAGTGTTTTCTCACGTTTGATCGATTTGCACCTCGTAAAGGATTTTGGAAGAGCAGACTGGAACCTTTACAGTCTGCGAATCGAAACAGGCAAGTTGAGGTGGACGGAGATAATAGAAGACGCCTGTAATTTTTAAGAAAAACTAAAAGCAATATTGAGGTGGACTCATATGGAGAGGAGTTGAGGGATGTGGGGTTCCTATAGAGAAGAGTTGACAGGAATTTGGATTTTAAGTTTAGTTTCATTAGAGAGGGGTTTAAAAAGATAAAAAACAAAAATTTCTAGTTTTTTTTAGCCTAAAATTTGATCGGACGCTTATTTGAGCCTTGGTAAAAACCTTAAGGGCTAAAATGACGCTTTGCCCCAATCTTAAACATCATTATTAGTCTAAGCAGCATTTATACATAGCTTTCCTTTATACATTCTCATTTACTTTGCGGACATTCTACGTCAGCGATCTGCTTGGGCTGGTTTAATAAATTCCAGTCTTTAATTTGATAAGTTAGATGGGGTAATAGTAATGGCTGCAGCCAAGAAAAGCTTTACTTAGAAAGAGGAAAGACTCTACTTCGAGAGAGGTAAGCTCAGCAATTCATTTTGGAAACCCTTTGTTAAAGGATTTCATGCAAATCCATGCACACACTATTCAGGTAAACTTTTTTTTTTTTGAATAAACTATTCACGTAAACTTTCTATTTGTACAAAAAATGTTTTTCCAAATTTTGCTCCCAAATTTTGCTCCCAAATTTTGCTCCTTAGTATTTTAACTTTTTATTACACATATTAGACGTAATACACTATCAAAAAAATCATTATGATTCGAATAAGAATAACATGTGTAGAAAAATAATAATAATACTCTCTCTGTTTCTAAATAATTGTCGTTTTATAAGTCTAATTTTGTTTCTAAATAATTATTGTTTTAAGTTACCAATGCATATTAACTACTTTTTTTTCCTATTTCACCCTTATTTAATATAAAAGAATTAATTGAATAGATGTCTACTTATTTTGAAACTCTATATAAAGCTAATAATTATTATAAGGGTAGTATAGTATTTTAAATATATATTAACTATATTTCTTAATTTATGTAAAGAAACGTTAAACGATAATTATTTAGGAATAGAGAGGGAGTAATAAATAACAAGCATATCTATTCACACATTACAATGGGAATGTATATGCCAAAATGCATCTTGCCAAAACACTAAAACCCACGAGACAAGGGGCGGATATAAGTGTGACTGTGTGAGTGGCTAAAGCATGTTGGTTCTAATTAATTAAGTAGTCAATAGCTATAATTAAACATTTAAAGCTAAACAATAATGAAAAGCTAAACATACAATTAAAAACTTTCAATAAATGATGAAAAGCTAAACATTTAAAGAACTCGAGCAAAGTGAATGTAGAAGATTAAAACACGTATTAAATTAAGAGAAAAGATTGCAGGATAGAATTCATCTAAGTTTTTTGAATAGAAAGAACATTTTAATAAATGTATGTAAAATTATAAGGTTATATAATGAAAATATAAAAAGTATAATTTCAATACTATTTTTAATAAATATTTTGTAAATTAAATTAAAATTAAAATTATTTCATAATTATTGACTCAAGTTTCTATTTATGTTCATAAATATTTAAGAGTTTTTAAATTAGAAGGTCCACGTGTAGTAGGGTGTACATTCAGTCGGTTCAGTTGATTTTGAGCCATTTTTTACCAAACCAAATTAACTGAACTGAACCAACTCAAAATCGAATCAAACTAAACCAACCTAGAAAATCAAACAGACTGAAAAACTCAAATTTCTTAAAATTAAAACTTAACAGACCAAATAAATCAAAATTTTTATAAATATAAATTATTTTTAATTTTTTATTATATTATTATAATATTTAAAAATAAAAAATAAATTAAATTTTGGTTAGCTCGGTTAACCGATTTTTTACTACAGATAATAGAATCAAACCAAACAAAAAATTCAATTCGATTCAAAAAATAGGAAAAGTTAATCAAGTTGGTTCGATTTTTGGTTTGGTTTGGTCGGAAGGGTTGTACACCCCTAACGTGTAGAGTGCTATTATCTAAGGCGAATTACTATTTCAAAGGTACACGGGTCATAGTGATGATGTTTGGTCCTTATTTTGGTATTTCCTGGTCTCTACTAACAACTCCATACCTGTCACAAAACCTAATTATGTTCCATTTTTCCTTATTTTGGCTTTAGTCCTTAGCTTTACCTAAAAATTTTAACTACAATTAATATGCAAAATTAGAGATAAATATCAGTCGAGAAAATTTAAAATTTTAAAATTTTTGAAATTATATTAAATTTTAAAAAATTTAAAAATTTTAACATTGATATTAAATTTCAAAAATTTTCATATCGATATTATTTCATTTTTCGGGACAATTTAGTACGGAAATTCAACTCTTTTAGAATAGATCGATATTGTACGGTTCAAAACAGAAATTCAGGAACTTATGTTATACACTAATTTATATTATTCATTAAATTTATATTTATTACAAATAAATAAATAGTAAAAATTTGTGTATATTAATATTTTTTGTATAAATATATATTTAATACATATTTTTTATAAAATTATTGTGTATGATTAACCATATATTATATATATTTTCGGCAACTATGTATATATATATATAATAAAATAATATTATATTTTAATTAATAAAAATGATCTAACGTCTCTTGTTTTTATTTATAAAAGCACTACTTACTTTAATTAAAATGATGAAGAGTTGAGCAAAACTATGTCATCTTGATTATTTATAATATATGTTTATGTATAAGAGTGTAATCAAGCCAAGTTAAACCGATACACTGCCAGGCTCGAGCTAGGCTCGAGCTCGACTCGGCTTTCAAACTTGAAGTTTGAACTCAATTAAGATCTTGTTTTTGAAACTCAACTCGATTAAATAATTGATATACTCGAGTTTGACTCAATTGATTAAATAAATTTTTAAAATATATATTTTAAAATATTCAAATTCTAATCGAGTTCGAACTCGACTCTATTTGATAAGATATATTTATAATTATATTAAAATAAAAGGGTAAAATGGTAAATATACAACAGCTCGATTAAGCTCGCGAACCTATCAAATCACATATTTAGAATCTTGAGCTTGACTGAAAAATCTACTTAAGTAATTTGAGCTCAAGTTTTGATGAGAATACTAATATGATAAGGAATCTTAATCAAATAAGGATTCAAAAGGTGACAAGGAATCCTAATCCAATAAGGATTCAAGATGTGACAAGGAATCCTAATCCAACAAGGATTCAATATGTAACAAGCAATCCTAATCCAACAAGGATTGAAGACCCTTTCACTGATGATGGAGGTCCAATTACATGGGCATGTGCTAAGAAGATGAAGGAAGCATGACATATGCTAATTCAAGCAATGTGGGCTCAAAAGTACAAATCTGAATCAATCTGATCCATTTGGAGCACATGGAGTTAATTTTGGTTTAAAGCTTATTGATTTGGTGCAAATTGAAGATTTAGGTCCAAGTAATGTTATTGGGTCCAATTTGGATTCATTAAGCCCAAAGGAGTAGCTACAAGTATTCCAAGCCCAAGATGAAGCTAAACTATGTGTTAATTAGTACAAGTAGTGTTAAAAACGAATTTGGATGTATTCCTTATCCAAAACGTTTTTTGAAGAGTTTGTTTTTAGTTAGAATTAAATTCCTTAGCTTAGTTGGCAAGCAAAATAATTCCTTTTCTAAAAAGGACTTGTTTTCTTATCTTTTAATG